>PVKE010011414.1:0-40290 GCA_004027555.1 Craseonycteris thonglongyai | reverse complement strand
TATAGGTGGAATATAAAACTGAAAGTTACAAAGACACAGAGACCTATGGACACACTCAATAACATGGTGATTGCCTGAGGGAAGGGGAGGAGGGGGAGGGAGAGAGAAAGGGGAGGTGGGAGAGGGCACCAGCATTATGGACACACTCAATGATTTGGTGTTTACCTGGAGAGGAGGGAGGAGGCGGGAGGGAGAGTTGTGGGGGGAGGGGGGAGTGGGCACTAGATATATGGCTGTGGAGGGGGACCTGATTCTGAGAGCTGGGCACATAATGCGATGCATGGGTGATGTGATGTGGAGTTGTACATCGGGAAACTATCTAATTATTACCAACCAATGTCACCCTATTAAATTTAACAATAAAAAAAAATAAATAAAAAATAAATAAATTGTCAAAGGAAAAAAAAATAGTGAACAAAGTTGCGGGTGCCGGGATAGCTCAGCAGGTTGAGTGCTTGCCTTGCAACTTGGGGGTTGGCACCCTGGCCTCAGCCCATGCAAACCCCCATGCTGAACTGTGGCAAAATCGGTAACCCCAAGGATGGTGGTAGAGGTTCTTGCCTCACATGCAGAAGACCCCTAGTTCTGCTTCTGCCCCACATGGCCCAACACCCACCTGTGTGGAATGAAACTGTGATGACTAATGAGGTACAACTATGGAGACTGCTCTGGGCCTCCTCCCTTTTCTCCCTCCCTCTCACCTTCGCTCCAACAATGAAATAAATCTTTAAAAAAAAATAATAATAATAATAAAAAAATAAGAAACTAATTAAGTTACTTTAGAAAACAATGTTTTTAGTGCATAATATGAAACTTAAGAAACATTAACTCAAACATTCTAATTTATAAAGTTCTGATTAAAAAGATGTAGTTATCTTAAAGTGTAGGATGCTGGTAGGTTCATTAAAGTGATCAAGATTAACATTGACCAGTGATACATATCAACCATATGTATTCCTGAGACGGTTCACTGAGAAAGACACATACCTCTACAGTATCCTTCCCAAAACTCAGAAACACAATCAAATAAAGAGAAAATTTTGGACAGACTCAGATTCAGAAACAGTCTACAAAGTAAGGGACTCTTCAATAGTGCCACAGTCTTGAAAGACAAGGAAACAATTAGGGTCTTTCACAGAAACTAAGGAGAAATAAATATTAAATGCAGTGTAGTATCCTATGTTGAATCCTGGAAGGAAAAAAAAATATTAGTATAAAAGTCCATGAAATCGGGGAAAGCTGGGATGGCTCAGCGGGTTGAGCGCTCGCTTTGAGGCCATGAGGACCGAGGATCGAATCCCGGCTCCGGCCCAGACAGGACCCACGTGCTGAACTGGGGAGTTCCCACAGTTCGGTTCTCTAACTGTCTCTGTCTCTGTCTCTGTCTCTATCTGTCAAAAAGTAAAATAGAAATAAATATGCACTGAAGACAAAAAGATAATTTCTCTCTATAAATGTGAAAAAAAAAAAAAAAAGATAAAAAGTCCATGAAATCTAAGTAATTTTCTACTTAAGTATATAATATGTAAGTTTATAGTATTTAACAAGATGAAAATTTTAGTTTTGATGAAGATTATGTAAGATGTTCACTTAAGGAGCAGCTGAGTTAAAAGTATCTGGGAATTCCGTACTATTTTTGTAACCTCTTCTGTAAGCTTAAAATGACCACAGCAAAGGACATACAGATGGCCAATAGAAATGTGAAAAGATGAGCAACTTCACTAATTATTAGAAAAATGCAAATCAAAACCACAATGAGATATCATTCAAACCTGTTATAATGGCTATTATCATAAAGACAACAGATAGTAAATGTTGGTGAAAATGTAGAAAAAAGGGAAACCCCCCTAGACTGTTGGTATGAATGTAAATTAGTACAGACACTATGGATAACAGTATAGATGTTCCTCAAAAAATTAAAAATAGAATTACCATATGACCCCATAATCCTTCTTTTAGATATTTATCCAAAGAAATCCAAAACACTAATTTAAAAAGTAATATGCACCCCTATGTTTATTTAAGAAATATTTACAATAACCAAGATACAGAAACAACCTAAGTATCCATTGATAGACAAATGGATAAAGAAGATGTGGTACATACATATAAATGGCAAAAATAAATTATGCCTATTTGTGAATACATGGATGGACATATATTTAGTGAAATAAGTCAAAGACAAATACTGCATGACTTCATTTATATGTGGAATCTAAACAACAAAATAAATGAACAAACAAAACAGAAACAAACTCATAGATACAGAAGATAAATTGATGGTTGCCAGATGGGAGGGGGATTTGGGAATGAGTAAAACAGTGAAAGAGCTTAAGATGTACACATCGCTAGAAACAAAAACAATCAAGTAAAGTACAGCACAGGAAATAAAGTAAATAATATTGTAATAACTATGTATGATATCAGATGAGTACTAGACTTATCAGGTGATCACCTCATAAGTTATATAAATGTCTGATCACTATGTTGTAAACCTAAAACTAAGATATATTGTAATGTCAATTAATTAAAAAATAATATCAAATAATTTTAATACTTCAACATCAAAATTTCATTCTGATAAAAAGACATAACCCAATGCCAGTGGAATGCAATTAAAACTAAATTGAAATCAAATTAATTTCAAAATTGATACTTTTAAAATATTGAATCCTACATCCAGATCATGTTTCTTTCTATTTACTCAGGATTTTCTCTTTGTTTTGTCTTTTAATCAAATTTTATCAATGCATTTAATATAATAATTTTCTTCTTATTATTTAAT
This sequence comes from Craseonycteris thonglongyai, assembly GCA_004027555.1. Lineage (NCBI taxonomy): Eukaryota > Metazoa > Chordata > Mammalia > Chiroptera > Craseonycteridae > Craseonycteris > Craseonycteris thonglongyai. Next base: position 37,505 of record PVKE010011414.1, on the reverse strand, counting down.
AGTTTCATTACATTTATTTAAAATTATGTTTTCCTATTACTTCCTAATTGATAAACTATTAATTTTTATAAATGTATATGTGAAATTTTTATCAAACTTTTATTATTAGAGTTTTAATGGTTTTCAATTAAATTTTCAATTTTGTCAGGATTTCCTAGTAAACAATAATAAAATTGCAAATGCTAACAGTTTAGGGTTTTCTTTTTTAATATTTATTTTGTGTAAGCTTATTGTATTGGTTAGGTCTGACAGAATAAATTAGAAAAATAATAGTGATAGGCATTAATTGTGTTACCACTGACTTAAATATGAAGTGCCTTACTATAGTCAGGCAGTTTTCATTGTTCTATTTTCTCCTTCATATCCATGATGGTAGAACCCATTATTTTCATAAGATACTATTATTTTCACTTAAAAAAAAACCCACATATTTAATGCACTTTCCATTACAGATGACAATTATACAATATTTAATCATTCCAAACAAAATAAAATTTTCAACATGCTCTAATTTATGATTTTCATCAATTTCACCCAATATTTTAGAAAATATTTTGAGATTTTAGTTTCCAATTTTGCTAGCATATATCCTCAGTATTTCATTTATAACTGCATTGTTGGTAATAAATTCTCTTGATTGTGTGTGTGTGTGTTTGTATGTATATATGTATGTATGCTTGTATTTACTTATTTATTTATTTTAATTTATTGGCATGACGTTGGTTGGTAAAAATTACATAAGTTCCAGGTGTATAATTTTATATTTCATCCTCTATGCATTGCATTATATACTCAACATTCAGAGTCAGCTCGCTTTTCATCATCATATATTTGATGTCCCCTCCCTACTTCCACACACCCCCAAAATCTCCTACCCACCTCCCCCTTTACCCTCAGGTAACCATTAAACTATTGACTGTGTCCATGAGTTTTTGTTCCTTTGTTTCAGTGAAGTCATACATTTCTTGATTATTTTCATTGTCTTACTTTGCTTAATATGATAGTCTCAGGGTCTATCCATGTTGTCAAATGGCTGTATTTCATGGATAAAGAAGTTGTGGTACATTTACACAATAGAATACTTCTCTTGATCTTTTTATGATCAAATGTAATTTCTATTTTTTAAATATTAGTTTAACTTAATATAAAGAGAAATCTGTGGTCTAAATTATCTTCTCCCAATACTTTGAGAAAAACCCTTCTTTTCTTTTACCATCTGTACTGGAAATGAGAAGTCTGATGCCAGTTTAAGGATTATCCTTTATAGTCAAATGAAATTTTGTTCTCTGGAAGGTTAAAGTTTTCTATCGCGGGCATTCTGAAATCCACCAGAGATTTTTTGGTTTTTCTTCACGACATCCAGAAATCTATTTTCAACTTAAGGTAAGTTTATCTTCACCTAGGGAATATTTTCTTCTATTATGTTTTCAAGTACTGCCTCTTCTCTATCTCTTCTGAAACCCTTTTGACTCATGATAAAATTATTTTTTATGCCTCATAATGTTTCTTTTGTGCCTTTTCTTTCTTTTAACTTTGTGTTATATTCTCAATAAAAATTCCTCAGTTGTGTTTTTATTTTAACAAATTATATACTGGCTGTGTTCAATCTGGTATTCAGTTTATCTATGACATATTATCTTAAATCAATGATTAAGTCTTTAAGCTTCATGAATTTTGAGAACTTCCCTTTCATAGCAATTTTTAAATTATTTTTGTTACTGTTTTTGTTGTTGTTTTAGTAGACAAATACATTTCCTCATATCTTCAAAAAAATTAAAGGTAATAATGATATTTATATCAATTTAACCATTTATTCCCACTAGTTTTCTTCATTTTTTTTCTTTTTGTTACATGTAATGGGTCTCTTTCATACATTTAGCTTTTCCAGATTTCTTTGTGTATTAGAAAATAATGTGTATGTCCTAATTCCAAGGGAAAAGATCTCTCCCACTAGCAGATAATGAAGATTCTGATTGCAAGAACTTGGACTATGCTGTGTTTGAATAGGAGATGAAAAGGAGTACATAAAGTTAGTGGGGGTTTTCCCACAGAATTAGATAAAAATTACTGTTCTAAGTATCCAGTTCTATTGCCTACTAGAAGCTCTGAGATAAAGAACTGCCCTGATTTGATAGCCCTCAGTATTCATCCTGAAATCTCTTACATCTGGACTACCAAATGTATTTGGCAAGTGAGGTGTATCCCAGTTTATATCCAACAAATAGTGAAACCAGCTACTCTAAGCTGAAGGTACTGATAAAGCCATTCCACAGCCCACTCTCTCTGGTTTTCTTCTTTTCCAGACTATATGTTCTCTGACCTTGGGTTACTTTAGAATTCTTAAAACAAACAAACAACAAAATAAAACATATTTTGGAGCTGATCCCATCTGCTTATTATCTTACAGAACTCACTTGACGGTTTTTATCTGAGAATAACACCCTATCTATTAATAGCTTTTCTGTGATTCCACAGAAATATTACTTTTATATAGTTTTCATGTTATTTTATTAAAATGTAAAGAGGGATAGGAAGTAATGTGTTGAGCTATTTTGAACTGAAAATCTTTGTTTGTATGTTTTTGATAGAGAAAAGACAACATAATACATATTTTACTTCAGTTCTATGACCTCATGGAAGGAAAATAGAACAAAAAGATGATATAATGAATATAGGCAAAGATGATATAAAGAACGTGGGTGGTGAGCACAAAATTCAACACACAGATGATGTATCATCAATAAACTGACAAGCAATGTGTCAATACAAAATAGAGAGAAAAAGACTTTGAAATAATATTTCATAAATATATACACTCTAAACTTCACAGGGAGAAAGATGGCCAGAGAGAAAAATAAAAATACATGGGACACATGAAGAAAACGTTTAAAAAGATCTTCAGATACAAATGGTAAGACAGTGATAAAATGCAAACACACACACACATATGCACACACATGCACATGTGAACATGCACATGTGAACACGCACATGTGTGCACACTATGTATGTGGAGTGGTAGTCATTCCCAGGGCAAGAAGTGCAACTTAGAGGTTAGAAAGTTCAGTACTAGCTTTCGTTTTGCTTTTACCCTCCATGCTAAATTTTGTGGAACTTTCTGTTTTTGATTTTTAACTGCAGGTTTCCAATGTAAGAGAAAAATGCAAAAGGAAACAGATTTTGTTAAAATTAACAAAAATAGCACACTGTTAGAGATAAGGAATTGCCGAGGCAACCTCCCAGCGGTATTTCCAGATGTTCATGAGGCATCCAACAGTGATCCATCCAGCCTCTCATGTATTGTCTATTGCTGACAGGCAGTTTCCTCAGGGTCTGATACCCCTCCCTCTGTAACACTGGCTCAGGATAGAGACAATGCTGTGCTTCTGATGGTTAGGCAGATTATGTGCTACTGTCCCCATCAATACACACGTACAACCCCAATGTTTTTAGGTGGTTCAGTTTTTATACTTTCTAGGAGGTGAGGAATTACTAAATCCATCAATGGCTGGTGACCAGCCTGTGTCAAAGTGAATAACAAATTAATTATTGGCTGCAAATGTATTCTTAGACACCACTGTACCTAAAAATTAGTTAAAAAAAAACAGGAGAAAATTAATGTAGAAAGTAGATGTTGTTGTTGGTTGTCCTAGATATTTCAAAGGTAATCAAAATATAATTAAAAAGCCCAGGTATCAAGAAAATAGAGTCACAAGTTAAAAGCTCAAGTACAAAAGCAGCCTTCCTTCTACATTCTGTGCTAAGGCATAAAATCAGTTTTCTTAGTAAGGCAATAGCAGATATATATAGTCAGGAGAGTATAGTTTATATATGAACAGTTAAAGAAAAAAAAATTGCAGCATCTTCTGACCTAATTAAATATATTTCTATATTTTGGCTACTGTGTTTCTGGTATGCAACTAAAAAAAGGAAAGCAAGAAAGTCACACATAAAAGAAAACAACAAAAAAAATAGATATAGGTTTATTTCTCTCACACATAAAAGAACTCTGGAGCTAGAGAGTACAGAGTCAATTGACAGCTCTGTCTTTCTCATAGACATAGGTTTGGGTTTTATTCATCCATCCTAAGTATGTGATTTCCAATCTCATTTATAGTCTACAAAAGCTTTTGAAGCCCCAATCTATCACATCCACATACCAGGCCATGGGAATGAATTATAGAGGGTATGTGTGCAAAAGTTTGCCCTTATTTTCTCTGAAACTTCCTAAAAACCTTACTCAAAATAAACTCAATATGGTACTAAAGAGTTAAATATCAGACGTGAAACCATAAAATGCTTAATAGAAAATATAGGAAGTAACCTCTCAGACATTACCCTTAACAACACCTTGAATGGTATATCTCCTCGGGCAATGGAAGCAAAAGAAAAACTAAACAAATTTAACTACATCATAATCAGAGTAAAAAACAATTACAGCAAAAGAAACAATCAACAAAATGAAAAGACATACTACAGAACAGGAAAAGATATTTGCCAATGAGGCATCCAGTAAAGGGTTAATATTCAAAATTTATAAGAAATTCATACAACTGAATATGGCAAAACAAAAACAAAACAATCCAATTTAAATATGAGTGGAAGACGTGAATAGCCATTTCTCCTAAAAGAACATAGAGATGGCCAAAAGACACATGAAAATATGCTCAACATCACTAATTCTCAGAAAAATGCAAATCAAAACCACAATAAGATACCCCTTCACTCCTGTCAGAATGGCTATCATCAATAAAACAACCAACAATAAGTGTTGGCGAGGATGTGGAGGAAAGGGAACCCCGTTACACTATTGGTAGAATTGCAAATTCATACTGCCATTATGGAAAACAGTATGGGTATTTCTCAAAAAATTAAAAATGGGATTACCTTATGATCCAGCAATTCTACTCTTGGGTATTAATCCAAAAAAATATAAAACACTAATTCAAAAATATATACGCAGCCCTATGGTCATTGCATTTTCATAATAGCCAAGATATGGAAACAGCCTAAATGCCCCCCAACAAACAATTGTATAAAGAAGCTGAGGTACATTTACACAATCAAGTATTATATGGCCATAAAGAAGTATACAATTGTAGGTTTTGCAACAACATGAATGGAACTAAAATATATCATGCTAACCAAAATAAGTCAGACTGAGAAAGACAAATACCGCACGATCTCACTTATATGTAGAATCTAAAGAATGGAACAAATAAACAATCAAAATAGGAAAACAAAACAAAACAAAACTCATGGACCCAGACAGTATAGTGCTTACTAGAGAGGAAAGGGGAAAGGGGTGGGGGAGGTTGGAGGGGGATTCAAATATATGGTGATGGGGAAAAAATGACTCTGGGTGGTGGGAAAAGAAGAGAATTCTCACACAACAGACTCTCGATGTATTTAGCAACTGTTTCAAAATTTAGTGTCATTGAAGAGGCCACAGCGTAAAAGCAGTATGGCCTATCAGTGCAATATCCTTGGGCAGGCCCCACTCAGCCTAACAGAAAAGACTTGGTAACAATGAGACTATGCAGAATGAAGTGAGACTTACTATTATGCTTTGCTACAGTCTCTTTATACCCAGGGCTTACATCACTATTTAGGAAGAACTTGCATAATATATGCCCTGAATGCTTCCATTTAAGACAGTTTATAGACATGGAACTCTCTTAGTCCTTGAACCAAGTTACAGTGCTTGGGTGTCACATCCTTATGAGAGTGAGGAGGAGGAAAAATCATCATTCTGTTGTCCTTGATTCCTTCCTCAGCCTTCAGTTACATTTATCCTGGGAAGTAGGTTTCCTATAACCAGTGACTGAAACACTATTCCTGGCCTTTGGAATAAATAAAAAGAAAAGAGGTTTTGGGGTATTATCCCTATAGGGATTCTGCTTCTACTAATCTAACACTCTATCATCCCAAGGATTCTCTGTTTAAGAAACACAGCCCAAATTACTGACAACACATGATGGTTTTTGACAGACTCGGATGACGATTTGATCATGTTAAAGTTCAAATGAAATGAAATGAAATGAAATGAAATGAAATGAAATGAAATGAAGCAGTTGCACAATGAAGGGAACATGCAAATGTAACTCAGTAATGATTATCCTACAGATTTTCAGTCCAGAGATTTAAGTATATTAGGTTAAAAAACAAATGGAAGGCTTATAGACAACAGTAACATGAGAAATGATGAACTGATCACTAAAAATGTTACATTATTTACATATTAAAGTAATAAACACATTGACACTTGAGTCTGTAACACCACTTTCTGTTTCTAAAAAACACATCATGCTCCAAAGCTTCAAACTCTGTGTTATTAATCACTTTCACACTGTCTCTGAGAAATAGGCATGCCCTTTCAGAATTAATAGACATGGCTTTTCCTAGGGTTCTTCTAGACAAATGAAAGAATACCCCAATCTATGCCACTAACATAATAAGGAACATTAAGGAAGACAACTGGAATTAAGATAAAGAGGTAGAGCTTTGTATTAGTTGATCACTTGTTCTGAATGTGTATTATTTAGCTGGTGGTTCTATAAAGTTTAGTGGTACTTCCAGCTTGGATAGTTGTGATGTTGTGTGTATCAGAGTTTAGTCAACACTACTAATAAAACCTAAAAAGAGAAACAAAGTCAAGATGGGGAAAAGCCTAAAAGAAAATAGAGTAAACTCTCAGTTCACTGGCACTCTCAAGAAACCAGAAAAAATTTTCAAAGAATTAATACTGTATTTATCCATCATGGCTGCTGGGTAACAGAGAGTCTATTTACATTTATCTGGCATCTACAATCCCCATGGGTGCCAGTTATTGGAGTCTACTGTATTTGAAAGGCATATAATAAAGGGTTAATAACTGTAAAACAAAAAGAATTCCTACAAATAAAATAGATACATTTGCAAAGTTACTCATTACAGCATTATTTGTGGTAGTAAAAATTGGAAGCCATCTAAGTACTTAATAGAAAACAGGTCTAAAAATATTATACAAAGAGTGGTAGGTCCATAGTATGTAAAATGCAGATAACCATTAAGAGTTTGGAAGTTTTCTTTCAATATTTCAATGTTCGTTGATTGGATCAATTAAACCCTGGAGATGAAAGTAAAAAAATAACAACTAATTAATAAAATTAGAAGTCCTGAGGATGCTGAGATAGCTTAGCAGTTTAGTGCTTGCCTCAAAATCATGAGGTCCAGGGTTCAATTCTCGTCCCTGGCCTGTGCAACCCCATATGCTGAACTTTGGTGCAGCCGGTGACCTATGGGATGGCTCAGTGGCGAAAGTTTTCACCTCCCATGTCAGAGGCCTCCAGCTCAGTTCCTGCCCTGCTCAGCCTCACAAACATCTGTGTGGAAGGAAACCGTGTCACAACTAATGATGTACAACTATTGATACTGCTCTGGGCCCTCCCCATTTCTCTCTCTCTCTCTCTCTCTCTCTCTCTCTCTCTCTCTCTCTCTCTCTCTCTCTCTCTCTCTCTCACCTTTTCTCAAACAATAGAATAAATCTTAAAAAAAAAAGTCCTTATTACTTTATATAATAGTTACTATCTTTAGAATAAATATCACGAACCTAGGTTGGTTCATAAATGCTAAATTGTCCTGATAAGCAAGCAATAAAGGACCCAAGAATATGACTTTCACCACAAAGTAAGCTTCCATAAGGTATAAGAGTTTTGTTTCCATTTTGGTGAGAAATAATTAATCTCCAAGAGGAAACTTTAAAAAATGAAATGAAATCTTAAGAATCACCTGTGTCACACCCTGATAACTGTCAAGACAACAACCACCTGGGTGTTTCTGCCTAACAAGTCCCAATTATCACATTCCCAACCCGGTTGCCACAGGATTCCATCCTTCTGCCTCACCTCCTCCTGTGCATCACGTGTTGAGAGGACAGATCAGGAATGTTGATTGAAGAAACAATAAATTCAGAACTCCAGAATACAGTAGGTAAATTGGGAACTAATAAAAAATATATTAAAGAGAGAAAACTGGCCTTACTCCCCAAGAGTTTGCAATCTGAAAACCCTATAAACATATACATCCCAAACTTCACAGGTTCCAAGCTGAACTCCTATTCATCTTCTCTAAACCTGCTTCCCCTGCAGCTTTGCCCATCTCACTTGTGGCAATTTTAACATTCTGCTTATTCAAGCCAACAAGCTTAGATTCCCTCTTGGTTCCTTACCTTATCCCCTTACCCACTTTCATCCCATAGGAAATTCCTATTAGTTCTAGTACCTTTGGAATGGACACAGGATCTGACAATCTACCATCTCTGTTTCTAGCTTAGTCTAACTCTAAGCCATCATCATGACTTATTTAGATTGCTTCTGTATCCACCTAATTGGTCTAACCCCCTACTTACTCCAGAATGATCCTTTTTAACCTAAATCAGTTCATGGTATCTTGCAGAAAATAATATAATCTCTCTGGGTAGTATATCAATCATATAAAAAAATAAATCTAATAATATTTACCTTTTACTGGGTTGATCTAAGGATCAATGAGATGATAGACACAAACTACCATAACACCCAGCATATAGTGTGCATTCAATTATAGTAACGTGGGCAAATTATTTTTTATATCTTTTCTAATACCTGTTGTCTCTACAAATTATTTGCTATTTATTACTTTCCAGGTATAAGGGAATATGAATCAAAATTATCTACAACTATATCTGCAATTGCTAAGCTATGATCTGAAGAAGTCCTGGATCCCCATGAACACCATGACCAACTTAGACCCTGATTTACTGGGCCATAGGAATAGCCAAGGGAATTGTTGCCTGTCACAGGAGTACATTAGAATGTGTCAAGACTTTCCAGCAGATGAATTAAGGAAATATCAAACTTAACCTAATAGGAAAAACACTTAGTGGTTCATTATGGCTGCTCTGCCCCTTCTCCATTCAGTGTAGCTCACCTACCAATGCCACATTAAGAATTCTTCTGGGGCTAGTCCCTATTGTCATCCTATGATTCTCTATTACAATGCATATAACTCTTTTCTCAGTTCCATCACCTGTACCACTCAGTTCTATTTATCATGTGCTAAACTTGTTTTTGTGACTTGTGTGAATTATTTTCTTCAGCATCCCAATGACATTTAGTGTGCCATGCTGCTACTTTGTATCCAAAAAACCCACAGCTCTGGGTACAAAAAGATTTCTCTTTCCTCAGATCTGCAGATGCCAGTTTAACCTCCAGTCCAACTTGCCAAAAGGAGGTTACATCAGATAGTCTCCTTTGAGGTTCTAGAACTGAATACTAACAGGGCTTAGAGTACATCTCAACAAATGCTCCTCCCCAGAACAGGAATGGCCAGCCTATTTTAGATGCATAACAATAATTTTAAGAGTCAACCCTTCTGAAGCACTTACTATGTTTCAGAAACTTTTTCTGGTGCTTTACATGTGAGTATATGCACTCATTTAATCCATATAAGCATCCTATGAAGATAAGAAACTTGAGGTCCAGAGGTCTTCAGTAACTTCTCTAAGGTCACATGCATAGTTCTGATGGTTCTGAGATTAGAACCTGAAAAGTCTGCACCAGTGTTTGTGCTCTTAACCATTATACAGTGGCTGATATAGCCTTTAAAAAAATAATGTAGCTGTTAGTAAAATACATACCTCACAAATGAAGACTTTGTTCTATATACTAGGAAATTTAGAAACTGGAAACCAATTAATTAATTCAGGATTGGAAATGACTGGAAGTGGCACTTAAAATAGAACAATTAAATTTTACAGTTGGAAAACCAAGAAAAAGTCAGCAGAACTTCATGAAGCTGATGAATAAAGTCATAATACCCATGTCAGTAAAAACTTAAGGCATTAAGACAAATTCAAATTGCAAGAAAGAAAGTTTTTTCTAGTGGTACACAGGGCATGTGGTGACATGTAGTTCCAAGCCTGACAGCCATCTGTGGGTATATCTGTTAAGTCATCCAACCCAAACCGAGGCAAAGAGAGTGGGTAACTTTATATTTTACAATGAGGCGCTGGCACCTGCAGTGATGGGGTTCAAAGGTAATCCTTCAATAAGGACTTGCTGTTCCCCCAGATCATTTGCCAATGCTGGTGTCTAGTATTTACCAGAAAGCAGGTTGTAATTCAGTGTTTCTCACCCTCATCAACCAAAAGCCCTATGAAAGTCTTGATAAGACTGAGGAGGCAGGCAGGCCCTAGGTAAGGCAGCATTCTCCAAACAGAATTTTATTACAAACTACCTCTAATTGAGCAATCACCATATCATGGGTCTTCAGTCCTTCACTTCAGTGTATTTAATCCTCACAAGAAACGTGAAAGGAAAGTCTAATTTCCCTGTTCCATGGGGAGAAACTCAGGCTCTTAAGGAAAGGGACTGACTCAGCCAAGATACCGCGGCTAATAAAGTATTCAAGTTTGGATTTAAATCTAGTTGTTGTTTTTTGTTGTTGTTGTTTTGGATTGTTTTGTTTAAGATTTGTTTGTTTGTTTGTTTGAGAGAAAGTCTGTGTGTGTGAGAGAGAGAGAGAAGGGCACAGGGCCCCAGAGGAGTCTCCATAGTTGTACATCATTCATTTGTGGTGACATGATTTCATTCCACACAGGTGGATGTGGGGCTGCGTGGGATGGGAACCAAACCAGATGCTTTACACATGGGAGTCAGAACCTTTTCCGCCAAGCCATCCCAGCCGCTACCTTTTGAGCCACCCTCCAGCATTTGGGTTTGTATGGGCTGGAGCTGGGAATCAAACCCCAAACCTTGCGATTTTGAGGCAAGTGCTCACCTGCTGAGTTATCCTAGCATCCCCTGAATCTAGTTCTTCTATGACACCAAAGCATATGCTCTTTACCACAAGGTTATTGAGAAATAAAATACTTGATATTGAGTGTAATTTTTTACCTTATTTACCTAGAATGTTGAGGCAAAGGGGTCAAATTTCTCTTTTAAAATATACATGGCATTATTTCCATTCACCGCTATTGGGGAATAAGTGTGTACAATCCTTAAAAATAATCACATCTTTTTACTTCTAGCCCAGTCCTTTTACTCTATTGTCTATAATATAAAGCTTGTAGTTTAGATGGACACTGAGTAGAATTTGTAGAATTTACATACTTCCTCAGTTATCATTGACTCAAGGTGCTATGAACGGCCTTTCTGTGCCCAGCTGAAACAGACATAGGCTCTGTGTTCTTTCATGCCATTGACATGTTTTCTAATGGGCTAAATAACAAAAAGATTGACTGGCCTAGCCTAACCAGGGCTTGGTAGCAAAGGGCAGTCTTGACCTTTAGGCAGTCTGTGACTACATTGACGTCATCTTTCTCACCCAAGTGCCCCATGAAGAACAGTTTCCCAGGCTAGGTACCGTGGGAAGAAATTGAACTTTGATAGGTGACATTTGAAAGTGAGCTGAAAACTATGCAGGGAGAAAACGGACTCTCAGACAGCTCCTGTTCTCTGTCCACAGCCGTCAGGACATGTGTGAGAGCCCAAGGCTACGGCAAGCTTGTTGTGCAGCTTGGAATAATGCTGTGATTGTGTGGGTATCACCCCCTTAGGATTCATATCACAGACAGAACACGAATGTGTCCCAAGCAGGTTTTAACAGCTGTTTCTGAGCTTTCTAGAGCATAGATAGAAACAGAGATGATGTACATAGCTTCGTTTTTGCATTACATTTTCATATGGGTGGGTTGCCTTTCGTGTTACATAGCCAATCTCAAGAAGTTACCCAGCCTCCCACCTCACTCAGGCCTCCCCAGCCCCGCCCTGATGGCCACTTCCTTCTCTTCCTAATCATTTCCAACATATTCAGGATCATGTCAACACCCCAAAGACCTGCTAGACCCCAGGCTGTGTTGCAGAATCACTACTACAGATAGCAACCAATGTAACCCCAATAAATTTAATAATAAATAAAAATATTAGTTATAGATTAACAAAGGAAGGAACTCAAGCTCCTGAAAATTGAACAATGTAGTGTTTTAACAGATTTAAGTAATTCCCCAGTTATCTTTGAGACCAATCATTCATTCAAATAATATTTGCTAAAGCTCTTCTATGAGCTGGCTAGATAGATGCCTGGGATACATTAGGGAGACAATCATTATCCTACTTCTTTGAGAGGTTGAAGTCCAGTGATGTTTATACAGAGGCAACCTCCGTAGAATGTAATGAGAGTTAAGCAGAAAATACTACAGCTAAGAAGTAACTACAGGTCCAGAAATAAGTGAAGCACATGCATAAAAATATTCCTTCTACAGGGGCTAAAATAGACACAAAAATGAACACTGAATGAGTTTACCAAAAGCAAAAGCTAGCCAAAGATTTCCCCATTCCTCCCACAACCACATGCCTTTTACAACACCAGTCCACTTCCAGACAACAGGTTGTACCATGAGGTTGGGAACCAGACAGAAAGGCAACTTTGTAATCCATATGCAGGAGAAAGGGAAAACATGTCTTATAAGGTATGACCCCAAGAGATATCTTGGCCAAATCAATTCTCTCTTCCTCTTAGGAATTTTAACTGAGACAACTGAGAAGAATTTGTCACTCAGTAGTGGGACAATTAAGGAAGACACCATAAGGAGTATGGCTATGAAATGTTAACAGTGAGCACAAGAGTGAGGCTTACACAGTTTTTCTGCAGTTCCCAAAGTTTTCTTCAATTTGCAGTTCACCCTCTGTGTTAAGTTCCTGAGAAGCCAGGGTGTACTCCCATTCCTTTCGCTGGGTGCTATGCAGTCATGGCTCACTTAACAATACACCAAATCTCCTTTACTTGTGCTAGCTTGAGTTATCTCTGTTCCTTATAATAAAAAAACTGAATCAATGGGCATGAGTAAAATAATGTGTTTGTTCACATGTGAAATTTAGTCAGTCAAAAATCTTTAAACTTTTTTAAATTTTTGTGGCAAAACACAGAAATATGAATACAAAAGTCAATAATCTCCAAGTGAAATTTCCTCCAATCCCACCACTCTTCCTCTAAGGCATTTTTGTTTCTTTGTTACTTTCAGTTTTATATTCCACCTATAAGTGCAGTCATGTTTCTTGATTTTTTTTCAGTCTGACTTATTTTGCTTAATATGATGGTTTCAAGGTCCATCCATCCATGTTGTCACAAATAGCTGTATTTCTTCTTTTCTTATCACTGAATAGTATTTCATTGTGCAAATGTAACACAACTTTTTTTTTGAAATTTTTTTACAAATTTATTTTATTGTTTTTGACAGAGACAGAGAGAGATAGAGAGAAAAAGGGAGTGAGTGCTCAGAGGAGTCTACATTGTTGTACATCATCAGTTTTCAACATGGTCTCATTCCCCACAGGTGGGCAAAGGCCATGCAGGGCAGGAACTGGGCCAGGGTCCTCCCACATGGTAGACACACACCCCTTGAGCCAGGGGCCAAATCTGGGGGTGAGAACTGAACTAGGGCCTTATGCATGGGAAGCATGCCCCAGTTTAGCATATGGGTCTGCACACACCGGGTCTGGGATTTGATCCTCAGTCCCCAAGGCTGCAAAACTAGCGCATAACCTGCTGAACCATCCTGGCTTCCTTGACTTCTTTATCAAGTCATCTATCAAAGGACATTTGAATTTTTTTTCAGGACTGGGTCACTGTGAACAGTGCTGTGATGAAAATTGGAGTACATATAGCTTTGTGAATTAAGGTATTCAAGTTTTGGGGGTAGATACCCAGAAAAGGGATTGCTGGGTCATATGGCAAGTCCATTCCCCATTTTGGGGGGGAATTCCATACTGTCTTTCATAGTGGTTGTACCAATTTACATTCCCACCAGCAGTATATGAGGGTTCCTTTTTCTCCACAGCCTCTCCAGCACTTGTTATTCCTTGTCTTATTAATTATAGCCATTCTAACAGGTGTGAGGTGGTATCTCATTGTGGTTTTAATTTGCATTTTTCTAATTGCTAGTGATTTTGCATTCAGTCAGCTATATCAGCAATGCTTCTGTTCTGGTTGCTTCTTTATCTGCTGCTATTGGCCTGGTGATGTCAACATTTAAGACCTGATGTTGTATGGTACCCCTCTTGAACAACTCTTATAGTAGTAATTCTGGAAGTGGAAGTCTAGGGCTTAGCTCTGTAACTCTGGTTATAATTATCCCCCTACTATTTTTAATTTTTTATATCACTGGTTCTACAGAAGGAGTTGCTAACAGTTTCCTAGGAAAATCCACGGGAATGGCAAAAATTTGATTATAGTGCTGAACCAGAACATTCAACCTCCATTATGACTGGACTGTATCGAGCCCTTTTGACTTCAATACCAATTTTATATTTTATGAGACACAAAAATACTAATTATCCTATTATGCTATTGGGCATAAAAATACTTTTCAACTTGATACCTATTTCCTGACTTCCTTTACACACACACACACATCTGACAATTTTAAACAATATATTTGTATATGGTCCACATTGAACTATATATACAAAAATGACATATTAATTGCATTGTTTCCAAACAAAGGAATCAATAACATAATACTAAAAAATAATCATTATGGATTCAATTTTTTAACTGAACAGTGGACTGAGAAATGCTGAAGAAAATATTTAGAAGGATAAAAATATATACTGATAACAAAACTGCAACATTAAAATAGTGTCCAAGCCAACTTTGAAACAAACTTGTATTTTCATGCTGCTAAAGCACGTGCTGACTATGCCTGGGGAACACACTATCACCAAGGAGAAAAGCCAGAGAAGTGTATGGTTTGCTTCTAGGCTTGTGGAAAGAAGGGCTACGTTTAGCTCTTGACTTACCCTCTGTTCACTGAACCCACCCCTGTTTCTTTCAGGTCCATTACCATACTAGCAGATTTTCTTGCCAAGACTTTTTTTGTATCCTCAATGCCATAAAAGTTGTTAGGAACTGGCACACACAGTTAAAACTCAAGATAAGAATCATACAAAGATGCCAGGGGGGAAAAAAAGAGATTTTTAAGATATCTTCTCTGGGCACCAAGAACTTGGCCTGGTTCTTCTTATTGGGCCTGGTTCATAGAATTATCTCACAACACTTTGAAAATGCCTATTAAGAAATGGGTGTGTGAGAAAACAGATACCAAGCAGGAGGTGTATCTGGCTCCGTCTTGTGATTCACCAAGATAAGCCTCCACTTCTGCCCTTGACAAGCCTTATGTGGTTAAAAGAATTTACATTGTGTAATTTATGCAAATTTATACTCATTTATGCAACAAGACTCATCAGTGAAACACATCTGGGAGAGAAAAGGAGAAACTATTTTAATACCTTATATAATTACTCTATTGAAATTATAATCATTTTCCTAAGGGAAAATAAATACCACTATTTACTAGGTTACTAACATCCCTTGTTTGTTTCATCAATCAGGGTTTCCTTTAACAAGAGCTAACAGCAAAATTCTGTCTCATGAATCTTTTTTACTAACAACAGCTTTATTGAAATACAATTCATATACTCTTAAATTTACACTTTCAGAGTGTAAAACTTCTTACATTTTAAAATGCAATCATTTTACATTTTACAGTTTAAACTTTTTTTTTTTTTTTTTGGTATATTCAGAGTAGTGCAACAATCACCACTACCTAAATCAGAATATTTTTATTACCATAAAAAGAAATCCCAACATATTGGAATCACTTCCCATTTCCTCTCCCCACAATCCCCTCATAACCAATAATATACTTTCTATTTTGATAGATTTTATTATTCTGGACATTTCATATAAATAAAATTTTATAACATAGTCTTTTGTGCCTGACTTATTTCACTTAGCATAAATATTTCAAAGTTTGTCCTCACTGTAGCAAGTTTTAGGATTTTATTTTATGACTAGATAATATTTAATTTTGTGGATATACCACAAGTAGTTTATCTATTTTGTCAGTTGATGTACATTAGTGTTTTTTTTCTATTATTTAATTATTATGTATAATGTTGCAATAAACTATCATTACATATGTTTTAAATTGTACCAATTAACTAAATATTGTGGAATTTCTGCGTTATGTGGTAACTCAAGGTTTAATAATTTGAGCATATAACAAACTATTTTCTGAAGTGACTTAACCATTTGGTAATCCCACCAAAAATATAAAAGGCTTGATTTTTCTGTACCCTCATCAACACTTGTTATTGTCTTTCTTTTTATTTTAGCTATCCTAATAGATACGAAGCAGTACCTCAATACATTTTTTAAATTACTTTTTAATTGTGAGAAAATATACATAAAATATACCATTATACAAGAGGTGGTCTAGGAATTTGTGTAATAGGGGCAGTTATCAGAGAAGTGGGAGTACTTGTACACACAGTTTGGTTGTGTGACTTATTATTAGTATACGTGCCAAAGTTCAGCCTACTTGAGTCTGTATTCTTTCAGCTTTGCCGAAGAAGTACTATATCAAACATGAAGAAAACTCCAAATATGGATATAATTGAATTTCATGCCATCATTAATTTCCTCACAAAACACAGGAAAACACCACAAATCATTTTGGAAGAGATGTTAGAGGTTTATGGAGACCGTTGCCCTGGAAAAGCCATGGTTTCTAAGTGACATAGCCTTTTCAAGCAAGGCGGAGAGCTGATTGAAGCCCAGGATGCCCTGTTGAGGTCATTTCCTCAGACATTGTCAGAAAGTTGAAAAACTTGTAGTGGAAGATGTCAGATTGAATAAAAAGCATTGAATATTCTCCATCAGTGCTAAGGATGTCAAAAGCCAGTGCAAGATTGCTCACACTGCTTCCAAAACAACAGTATGTCAAGTGTTCAGGACAGTTTTTGGACCTCTGCAGAGACAACAAAGATGAACTCTTAAAAAGGATTGTCACTGAAGATGAAACTTAGGTTCATCATTATGAGCCTGAATCAAAGCGGGAGTCCATGCAGCGGTATGAAAAGTGTACACCACCCTCTAAGAAGTTCGAAGTGTCACAATGGACTTGAAAAATCATGGCTACTGTTTTTGGGGATATGAAGGTTATCCTGCTGGTCTATTACAAGGATAAAGGTGTCACATTAACTGGAGACTACTATTCTAGTCTGCTGAAACAGTTCAAAGAATTTGTGAAGGAGAAAAAGGGAGATGAAAGTGGACCAAAGTGGGTGCTGCTTTCCCACACCAATAAGTCCATATACAAGAGCAATGTTGTGTTGGCTACTCTTCATGACTGGCTTCCCATGTTAAACCATTCTCCCTACATTCATACCTGGCTTCACCTGATTATTATATGTTCCCAAACATATTAAAAAAATAGCTTTAAGAAAAGAAATTCACAGACAATAAAATAGTTAGAACTGCAATTTGAGGGCAAAAACAAAACTTTTTTTTTTTTCCCAGAGGGTATACCAGTAAATAAACTTTTGAAAGATCTGAAGAGTATGAAAAGTATATTAGGATTAAGGGTGAATATATTGAAAAGTAAAAATAATCATTTTTTTACCCAACATTCTGTGAGTTTTTGACCACCCTTTGTAAATATTTTTAAGTGTGTAGTTCAGTAGCATTAAGCACATCCACACTGTAGTGCAACCATCACCATTATCCAGTCCCATAAAAATTTTCATGTTGCAAAACTAAAACTAGAACCTTGGGGAAGCTGAGATGGCTCAGTGGGTTAAGTGCTCACTTTGCAGCTCCGGGGCCGAGGATCGAATCCCGGCCCTGGCCCATGTGAACCCAAATGCTGAGCTGAGGAGTGCCCCTAGTTCAGTTCTCACCGGGGCAAGATCCTGGTGGGTTCCTGCCCTGTGCAGCCCCGCCCACCTATGGAGTGAAACTATGTGGAAACACCGATGATGTGCAACTATGGAGACTGCTCTGGGCCCTCCCCCTTCTCTCTGTTTCTGTCTCTGTATCTCTCTCTCTTTCTCTCTGTCAAAAACAATAAAAAAAATTTTTAAAGATATATTAAAAAATATATATATATATTAAAACCCTAAAACCACTAAACTGTAACTTCCCATGGCCCTTAGCCCCTGGCAACTATATTCGACTTTCAGACTCTATGAGTTTGACTTGTATAGCTGGTGTGTGTGTGTGTGTGTGTGTGTGTGTGTGTGTGTGTGTGTGTGTGTGTGTTTTAGTATTGTAAAGTTACAAGACTCTAATTTGAAGTTATACTATTAATATAACAGTTGAATGTCAACATTATGTAAAATCTTCTGCTCCTGTAGAGATACTTCCCCATCCCTTTCAGTTATTCATATCTAGTACAAACTCCATCAGCTTTTGTTCATCTCGAAGTTTCTCCCTGATTTTTGAAAGACAGTTCTGCCAGATGTAAAATTCACTTTTTTTTTTTACTGACTGTTAAATTTATTGGAGTGACATTGGTTGATAAAATATCACATAGGTTCCAGGAGTACAATTCTACATTCCATCATCTATGTATTGCATTATGTGCTCACCACGCAGAGTCAGTTCTCATTTCATCACCATATATATGATGCCCTCTCCCTCCTTCCCCAACCCTTCCCTTATCTCCAGGTAACCACTACACTATTGACTGTGTCCATGAGCTTTTGTTTCTTAGTTACTTTCAATTTTATGTTTCACATATAAGTGAAGTCATATGTTTCTTGATTTTTTCAGTCTGACTTATTTCATCCAACATGATTATCTCAAAGTCCATCCATGTTGTCACAAATGGCAATATTTTATCGTTTCTTATCACTGAGAGATATTCCATTGTGTAAATGAACCACTACTTCTTTATCCAGTCATCTATTAAAGGATAGTTTGGTTGTTTCCATAACTTGGCCACCATGAACAGTACTGCAATAGACATTGGGATATATGTATATATCTTTGCAGACTAAAGTTTTCACATTTTTTGAGTAGATACCCAGAAGAGGGATTGCTGGGGCACGTGGTAACTCTGTTTTTCATTTTTTGAGGAACCTCCATACTGCCTTCCATAATGGTTGTATCAATTTACATTCCCATCAGCAGTGTATGAGGGTTCTTTTTTCTCCACAGCCTCTTTAGTACTTGTTATTTCTTGTCTTGTTGATTATAACCATTCTAACAGGTGTGAGGTGGTACCTCATTGTGGTTTTGATTTGCTAATAGCTAGTGAAGTTGGATATTTTTTCATATATCTATTGTCCATTTGTATGTCTTCATGGGAGAAGTGTCTGTTTAGGTCTTTTGCCCATTTTTTTTCAATTGGATTGTTTGTTCTTTTTGTTGTTGAGTTATACAAGTTCTTTATTTATTTTAAATACTAGCCCCTTATCAGAGGCATTGTTTGCAAACATTTTCTCCCATTTAATTGGTTACTGTTTTGCTTTGTTGATGGCTTCCTTTGCTGTAAAAAGGCCTTTTAATTTGATATAATCTCATTCATTTATTTTTGGTTTTACTCCTCTTGCCTTTGAGGTTAAGTTCATAAAGTGCTCCCTGAACCCAAGGTTTGTAAGATTAGTAACAATGTTTTCCTCTATGCAGGCTATTGTTTTGGGTCTTATGTGGAGGTCTTTGGTTCATTTTGAGTTAATTTTGGTATATGGTGGGAGTTCACAGTCCAGATTCATTCTTTTGCATGTGGTTTTCCAATTTTCCCAGCATCATTTACTGAAGAGGTTTCTTTTCCCACTGTACATTTTTCGCCCTCTTGTCAAAAATTATCTGTCCATATATTTGTGGATATATTTCTGGATTTTTTATTCTGTTTCATTGGTCTATGTGTCAGTGTTTCTGTGAATACCAAGCTGTTTTGATTATTTATGCTTTGTAGTATAGAATGAAGTTGGGGAGTGTGATGCCTCCAGCTTTATTCTTCTTTCATAGGATTGCTTTAGAAATTCAAGGTATTTTGTGGTTCCATACAAATTTGATGACTTTTTAAATCTATTTCTCCAAAGAATATCTGTGAGATTTTGATGAGAATTGTGTTAAGTCTGTATATTGCTTTGGTAATATGGCCATTTTTACTGTGTTTATTATTCCAATCCATGAACACAGAAGCAAGCAGGAGAAAGAAATAAAAGGCATTCAAATTGGCAGTGAAGAAGTTAAGTTGTACTTTTTTCAGATGACATAATCCTTTATATAGAAAACCCTAAAGATGTTCTATATAAAAAAACTATTAGAAATAATAAATGAATACAATAAATTTGGAGAATAAAAATCAGCATACAATAATCCATTGCATTTTTATATGTGAACAATAAAATTTCAAGGAAAAAATGAAAAAAATAATACCTTTTGCAATTACAATAAAAAAGAATAAAATACCTAGGAATAAACTTAACAAAGAATGTGAAGAACATACACAAAAACCTATGTGACACTTTTTTAAAAAATTGAAAAAGACACGAAGGAATGGAAAGATACTCTGTGTTCACAAAAATAAAATTCTTGGCTGATACTATTAATATTTTTTTCTTCAACATTTTGAATATATCAACTCACTTTATTCTACCCTCCAAGGTTTCTGGTGAGAAGTATGCTGATCGTTTTACCGAAAATCACTTATAAGGGAAGCTGGGATGGCTCAGTGGGTTAAGCGCTCTCTTTGCAGCCCTGGGGACCTAGGATCAAATCCTGGCCCAGCCCCAGCCCTGGCCTGTGTGGATTAATATGCTGAACTGGGGAGTGCTTCCCATGCAGGAGGCCCCCAGCTTGGTTCTCACCCCCACCCCCACCCCCTGGTTCAGCCCCTGGCTTGAGGGGGCATGCCTCCCATGCAGGAGGCCTCCAGCCCAGTTCCCATCCTGCGTAGCCCCAGCCAACCTGTGTGGAACAAAACCATGTTGAAAACTGATGACATATAACTACGGAGACTTCTCTGGACCTTCCCTCTTCTTTCTGTCTCTGTCTGTCAAAAACAACAAAATACATCTTTTTAAAAAAGAAAATAAAATCACCTATATGTGACAAGTTGTTCCTTATTTCTGCTTTCAAAATTGTCTCATTGTCATTGGCTATGAACAGTTTGATCATAATATGCTTCAATATAGGTCTCTTTGAGTTTATTGTAGTTAGAGTTTGTTCAGCCTCTGGATGTCAATATTAATGCATTTTATCAAATTTGAGATGTTTTAAGCCATTATTTCTTTAAGTAATTTCTCTGTCTCTCAATCTTTTCCTCCTTGAACTCGCACAATATATATGTTTCTCTTCATCAGTATCCTACAGATCCTTTAGGCTCTCTTCACTTTTCTTCAATCATTTTTTTCTGTACCTCAGATTTTCAGCTGTCCCTTCTTAAAGTTTTTTTTTTCTCCTTCTACCTATGTACACACGTTTTTAGTAATTTTTCATTCAATTACTGTACTTCTCAGCTCGAAATTTTCTTTTTTAGTTTCTTTTTATATTTTCTACCTTTTTATTGACATTTCCATTTTGTTCATACATTGTTTTCTAAACTTTGTGTCTTCTTTAAGCTCTTTAAGCATATTTAAGACAGTTGTTTTAAACTCTTTATCTACTAAGTGTACCTTCAGGTCTTTCTTGGGGATAGTTTCTTTTCATTAATTTGTTTTTCTCCTTTGAATGAGCCATATTTCCTATTTATTTGTATATCTTGTGATTTTTTGTTGTCATTGAAAACTGGACATTTGAATCCTATAATATGATTCCATGATTTCTCTTTTCCAAGGTTTGCCATTTTATTTTTGTTTCTTTATTCTTTGTTAATTATTCTAGGGTTAGTCTGTGCTGTGGAACAGCCTTAGGTATAAACTTAAGGTCTTCTTGGGTCTTTTTCTGAAACTGCACATTGACAATTCCCCAGGCAAGCACAGTGACTTTCTAGTTCCCCTGTATATGTTGTTACTTTTGAATGTCTTAGTCCTTAAATATCTGACACACAAAGGATAAAAAGAGAAAAATGAAGGGAGAAAAAGAGCACACTAACCCTTTAAATCCCCTGGAGCTCCCTCTTGCTAGATTTAGAGGGGTTTTCAACAATTGCTGCCCAACATTATGTCTGCACCTCCACAATCAAAAGCAGCAATTGTTTGTGAGAGCACAGATTCTCAATACTTGGAAGACACAGTTCTTAGAGCCAACTCTGGCTCCCACATTCTGTGGTTAAGCTACTCCAAGAACATGCACAGCTGCCTTCCATGAGGATGGAGTGAGAGATGTGCAGCTATCATGATAAGAGCTGATTGAAATTAACTGAAATTAACCACAATTTATGGTTCAAGCCTTCCCCTAGTAGTTGTAAGACTTTGATAGACTTCAGAACACCAAAATAGTAACAACAGTCAGAATCTGCCAATAAAATTGTTGTCTAGGTGAGAAGTGGATTTCTAGTACTTTCTACTCAGCAGTCTTCTCAGAATCTTACATCAATGTGGTTTTGATTTGTATTTGCCTAATAACTAATGATATTTAAGCATTTCATTTGATGTCCAATCTAGATGGTCTTTTCACTACTAAGATTAAAGTACTAAAGACTTCCAAAATTATTGTTGAATGATCTATTTCTCCTTAAGTTTCTCTCTTTATGACTAATGTATTTTGAGATTGTTATTAGGTGCATATATGCTTATAATTGCAATTATTGCAAATGGATTGACATTTTCTTCATTATGGAGTGTCTTTTGTTGTTGAAAGCAACTCTTTTGTCTTAAAGTCTAATTTGTCTGATCTTAGTATAGCCACTCTAGCTTCTTTTGCATGATATGTCATTTTTTCCAGTTTTGTACTTTCAACTCATGTATGTCTTTGAATCTAAAGTGTGTTTCTTATAGACACCATATAGTTAAATAATGTTTGTTTATTCATTCTTCTAATCTTTGACTTGTGATTTTAATGTTTAATCTACTTATACTTAATATAAACACTGATAAATAAGGATTTACAGATGATATTCTTCTGTGTGTTTTTTATGTCATGTCTTTTTGATAACTCTACTTCTTTATCATTGCCTTTTTGTGTTTAATAGTGTACCAATTTAAGCCCTATGCAATTTCTTTTACTATCACTTTTGAGTTTTCTTTATTAGTAATTGCCGTGGTGATTACCAATAACATTTTAATTCTGAACAACCTAGTTTAGATTAGTACCAATTAAATATATAAAATCTTTGCTCCCATGTAGCTTGATACCTCCCTCTTCTTTGTTCTATCATTATCAAACAAATAAGATCTTAATACATTATTAGCCCATCAATAGAGCTTTATAATTGTTGCTTTTATAATATTGAATGTATTTTAAATGAGATTTGAGAAGAGGAAAGCTACAAAAATATATAGTAAACTGTGTTTGATATTTACCATAGTTATCTTTACTGGTAGTTTTAATTCCTTCATGTAGATTGAGCTATTGTGGTGTGTTCATTTATTTCAACCTGAAGGAATCTGCTTACCGTAGTATTTCTTGTAGATCAAATCCAATAAAGCAAAATTCTATGTTTTTGTTTGTCTGAGGATACCTTAATTTCTTCACAGTTCTTGAAGGATAGATTTACTGAATAAAGAATTCTTAGTGGACAGTCTTTTCTTTTAGCACTTTAAATATGACATTTCACTGCCATCTAGCCTTTAAGATTTCTCATGAGAAAATGGCTGTTTGTCTTACTGAGAATCTCTTGTACATAAAAGTCCCTTCTCTCTTGCTGCTTTCAAGATTTTCCCTGTCTTTGTCTTTTGATGGTTTAATTTATATTTTCTCAGTGTAGATCTCATGAAGTTTATCCTACTTGGAGTTCATTGATCTTTATGATGTGCAGATTAATGTTTTACATTAAATTTTGGAAATGTTTTAATTCAAATCACTGGTGAGCCCTTTCTGTTTTTTTGTTTTTGTTTTGTTTTGTTGTTTGTTTGTTTTCATTTTAATTATTGTACTGTCTTTCAACTGCAGGTTTTGTTGTATTTTTTTAATTATCTCTTTATTGATATTTTTCATTGGTTAGATGGCATTTTCATACTTTCTTTAATTCCTTTAGTCATTTAGATATGGGTTCCTTTAGTTCTTTAAACATATTTATAATAAATAATTTAAATTATTTTTTGTTAAATCTAATGACGAGGCTCCCTCAGGGCCATTTTCTATTGACTGCTTATTTTTCTGTATATGAGACACGCTTTCCTATTTCTTTGTATGTATACTACCTTTTGGTTGAAAAGTGGACATTGTAAATAATATCATGTAGCAACTCTGCAGAACAGATACATTTTTTCAGAATATTTGTTTTTGCCATTTGTTGCTGTTGCTGCTGCTAGTTTTTGCTCATGTCCTGTTCTTAAAAAATATTTAAAATTTGTAATCTTTATCGTGTATTATCACTGAAGTATCTGTGGTTAGCCTAATGGTCAGATAATTATTTGACATAGATGTTCTTAAATATTTTGAATCCTTTGCTGAGGGATTGTGTATGTATTGAAACATGCCTGCAATATTCCCTCAGGTAATGTCTAAATCTGGCTTAGTCTTTATTTTCTGTTTTGGTAGAACCTTAAGGTAAGCCAAATGTGAGAGATTAGGGCTTAATTAGGTCTTTTCTGAACATGCACACAGTCTTGGACATGAACCTAGCCCCAAGCGTGCATGTGTCCTTCTGGGTTTTCAGAAATATGTTGTAGTTTTTTGAAACGCTCTATGGGCATCTTATTCCCCAGCTTTGTGTTTTAATTCTTTGGTCACCTTCTTATTTGCCTCAGGCAGCTGCAGCATTAAAAAAAAAAAAATTAACACTGATTGTTTTTCACAAATACTCCCAAAGAAGGGCTACCTGAGTAAATCCTGACACAAAATTCAGACTAACCCCACTAGTGGTGATTTCCAGGGAACAGCAAGATACATCAAATAATAGAAATTCCTTGAGAATGAAGCTTTTGGGGAACTCAAAACTCATTCTGCCCCCTTCTGTGGCTGTTAGGCTGCTGTTTTCATGGTATAGTGATTGCAAGACTGTTGACTTTCAAGATTATTCTGAAACTACAGAGACAGGGATTAGAATAGAGTGTATTAAAATTCCAGAAAGCTCACTGTTTTTACCAAAATTCAGATGGGTTTCTTGAGTATAGTCTCTGCAAATTGTTTCAAGACTTTGTTTAATTTCCAGAGTTCTGAAAAAATTGATTTTGAGAACTTTTGTAATGTCCTTTTTGCTTTCATGAAGGAATTAATTTTTGTAGGTTTCTACTCTATCATTATGGAAATCTGATGACCCTTACTTAAATTTTAATAAAACTACATCCTTTAGTAACTTCACTCAAAAATCTCACCTAAAGCTTAATCTCTCATGTGGCAATATAATACCTTCAATACTCCAACATTCTGTTTTTCATACTATTAGTTTCTAAGTCAAAGCTATAGCATCTTTCCTAAGCACTGACACAATTATCAGTAAAACAGATAAAAATAAAGTGCCCATTTGAGTTTGCACAAGTCTGTCCCAGATTCTTTAATATTAAAGTGATTAATATATTACTACTATTTATTCCATAGTAGCTCCACAATCTCTATTTAGAAGGTCAGTGTGCAGCTCTCAGGCTGGAACCGAAAAACTATAGAATCTGTTTTGAAACCAAGTCTACATAAACTGAGACACTGTTTCTGTTTTTGTTTTTACACTGAATGTTTACTTGGGAAGTCCTTTGACTAGACGTTATATTCATCTTGAAAATACACATATTGTACCAAGCATGTCCATTTATTGATGCCCCTTACATGGATGAATGTGACAATGTCTCAGAAAACACCTCTTCGAATAGCTGCTGCCTCTGTGTCACGTTATGACTATGAGGATGAAAGAGAAGCACAAGCTATAGTATAATGATAAAGTCTCACAAAAGTGTAGTTTGAGACTCTAATTATTTAATGGCATTAGCAGCTCACATAAATTGTAACAACTAAGACTAAACACCCACTGTTGCAAAGGGCAGAGGCTAACTGAAGACTACATTGTCTTCTTTTGTCTAGATGTCTTCTGAGATAGATCAACACTCCAAGTACCTACCACTTTTGTGCTGAGTTATCTTTACAAGTAAACGGGCATTTGTTGTTAGCACAAGATTTTCTAGAGATAATTTCAATTGACATTACTATGTCAATAGCTGAATAGCTTACCTTCAAAAGTACACAAATAGGCATGGTCAATCATTAAAATATTAGCTTTTCCTGTCATGTGTTATCATGTATTCAGAAAATGAAAGAATGGGTCACTCATAATACATAAAAACACAGTCAGCTAGATGACAGTTGTGTAACTAATGCTAAAGATAGATACATAGGCTTCTCTTCATCGGTTGTGTCATCATTTCTAAAGATTCTTCTCATAGAGTCCTGCAAGAAATTAGCATAGCCCTGTGATCACTCTTAAGAGAGTGCATGACTAAATTCTGTGACTTAGCTGAGGAACGTGCCCATGGTACTTAAGCCACGAAAAGTATATTGATGGTTGGCTACATGGTTGAATTGTTTCTTTAATTTGGATTCAATGCAAAAATGGATCTCTTGAGTTGACTACTGAAAGATGTAAAACAATTATTTTGGGGATTAGTATTCAATATAGCTTTATCCTGTGGTTTCAAACTTCCATTAGAAAAAAATTTCCTTTAATAAATCTTTTATGACTATAGCTAGATACTCTGATTTCTTAATAACTGTCAACCTCACCATTGTTAATGTATGTAACACTCTTTCACTCTTGTTTCTTGTTGAACTCTTGTCAATTTTTTGTTGTACCTAAATATCTATATTCTCAACAATAGGGTGAAGGACAGGAAGAGAAGGGCCAGATCTCCTGTAGATCTATTTTTAGGATTCAGGACAGTGTTGTGCTTTTATTGAGTAACTAGAACAAGTCGTTGACTCAACCAATCACATTGAGTTTTTATTGTGACTTCTTATTTCAAAAGAGATTTTCACATTTAACATTTTGTTTGATTAGATTCCAAGCAATCCCATTATTGCAGAATGCCTTAGTTGTATAAATTACTAAGGTGGTTGGCATCCTTTATGCTGTATTATAAAAAGAAAAAAAATTACTCCCTTCTGATTGCTCATTCTAGTGGTTTAAGTGGGAGAAGATCTCATCCAAGTATCTAGAGAAGACATCTGATCAGGTCTACCCAATCAATGTGTTCTATCACCTGGCCATAGTTCAGGGATGAATAATAATAATAATAATAATAATAATAATAATAATTCTTAACTCTCATTATGGGCTTGGCACCTATGCCAAATAATTTAATACTCCCAACAAGCCTACAGAGTAGGAACTCATATTATCTTCAATTTGTTGATGAGGATACTAAAGCACAGAGAGTCGGCTTATTGTCTGATGTCAAATAGCTTGTAGGTTGTAGAACCAATACACAGACTCAGGCTGTCCCTGTCAGTTTTTGCTCTGACCGTGGTACTGAGAGTCTAGCTTTTTGCTAGAATCACAGAAAAAGAGGCAGTGGAAAGGTAAGTTGAGGCAAGAGCTTCTTGGCACCATGATGTAGAAAGCCCTGCTTAAGAGAAAGAAGGGTTGTAGGGGGAAAGCATATGGAAGAATGAGTTCCAATGACATTGATGGAGGCCTTGGCTTTAGCAGTTTCTGAAGCCTTTAATCCGTGTCTTAGCAATTTTGTTAGCTAATACATTTCTCTTGTCTTCTTAACCTGCTTTTTGCTAGATCCTTCCCACTTACAACCAAATGTCCTAACTAATAGAACCAGAAAATAGCAAACCCAGAGCCAAAAAATTATTAGATTGAATGCCAAATTTTAAATTAAATTTGTACAAGCAGCTATTAATCAGTACTGTCAAGCTAATCATCTCAAAACTGGTAAATGTTGAAAGAATTAGTGAGATTATCTATCTACCATCTATCTGTCTATCTGTCTGTCTGTCTATATACCTATCTGTCTATATCTATATAGCTATATCTTTATTTAACTGGTGTATATTTTCATTCTACAACTATTTCTTCAGGCAAAGGCACTAGGACCTGGGAGGAGGCGATCCTAGCAATCATGAATAAAATAGCCACCATTCTTGGAAATAAAAACTTAAAAATATATATATATTTAGTGGAATAATACAAATGCTATGCTGAGGTAGAATACAAACACTGAAACCCAGTAGACAATATTTGTGTCAAATTGGTCTGTGCTGAGGAAAGAGGGAATAGGAGGGAAGTCTGTCCCTGCTCCCTAAGAATGGTACATCTCCAAACGTGAGCACTGAATTGTTAGAAAGTTTCCACAGGAGAAAGAAGCACTCCAAGTTTAATGCACAACATGGGAAGATGTTATTGTATAAAAATATGAACTCGTTGCTGCCACAGACTAATGATCTCAGTCTACCCTCCAAGAAGGCAAATGTGTGACCCTGACCCATAACAGAAGGGGCCAGAAACAATCTTAATACAATCAGGGAATTCATCCCCCAACAGCGGCCAGCAATCCCCAGTGGGACCTGCTACATGAAAGTGCTCCTCTTATAATCAGCCTGTCTGATATGCTTGTGCTGCCAAAGAGGGTGCCCCGAAGGGCACTTAAGGGATTTGAAGGGTATATGGTTACAGAATCAGTTTCATATTCGAAGGATTTGTATCTGCCCTTATGTAAGTGTTTGAAGAGGGAAGACAAGTACCCAATATATTTGCATTTGTGAAAACTGGAGGGGCTGCCTCTTCCTCTCTTCAAAGCAATTTTAAGCAATTTATGCAGTATTAACATCTACAACCTGCTTTCTAATTTCATTTGTCATTTTCCTTTTGTTCCCTCTCTGATTGGACAATTTTATCTAGACTAGTTATAACAGCCAGAACAGCAGCGGGTCCTCTAATTTATGTGTTAATGTGATGTTCTGGAAGCTTGATGTTAAAATGATGAATATCACCTAGAAAGAAGATTGGACGAGAGCAAAAGAACTGGCAAGGTGCCTTGTGGAAATAGCTTTCAACTTTATCAAACCATGGGGTAACATGTCAGATTGTATTACGTACAATTAATTATTAATGCAGGCTAGGCCTTATTTTGAAAAGCACAAACATTCACTTCCAATGCTTTCCTTCCCATGGAAAATCTGTTGTGTCCCTCCCTCAAATTGAGCAGTAAAATATCCCTCACAAAATACCTTCAGGCTTCCATTTCTCCAGATTTAGCATGCATCTGAGACAAGAAAGCTTTCACAAGCCTCCTTGCCATGGACAAAACAGAGATGTGTTTTTGCTTAATTAAAATTCTTTTTTGGCAACAGATGTCCTTGCAAAAATAGCTTGGAGCTCGGTGAAGCATTTTTATAGGCTGGAGTTCAGCAATGAGGAGCCTGTCATCTGCCTTCTCTGCTCTGAGAGCAACACAAGAGACCAGGTGGCTGGTCACAGTTTGAAAAGTGAACAAATGTATTTATTCACTCAGAGCAATTTGTAACCCACTAGGGGAGCAGGAGCTCTCTCCCAGCCCCTAGCTTCTGAGAACCAGGACTGTGGGAGAAAGCCGCTGTTTAATTGCTTCACAAAATCTCTCTCACTACAGCAATTAGCACCCAAAGGAAAGTCCAGGAGAAGAACACAGCCAGGCCTCACACCCATATGGCAGTCTGAAATCGGCCTGCCTGCTGCCCAGGCACACAGATGATTCAATCAGGGGTACGAGCATCGGACCTGTGCTTCCTGGCTTGCTGCTGGTGAAATGTGTTCTTTCTATTCCCGAGCTTCTAATTCACTGAAGATAGTGCACCGTGGGTGGGAGCTCATCAGCTTCGCACCTAGCTAACGCTACTGGGAAAAAAAGAAAATAATAATAACAATAAACTGGAGAACTAAAGGAAGACAGCTTAGATCTGTGCTCAGGACTAAATGACTGCTGAATGGCACATGAGAAATCAGATAAAACTACACAGCTCAACTTCTGAATGGGAGCAGAACCTGAGTTTTAAATAAATCAGGCAGAAGGACATCAACTTAAAAAACATATATATATACCTGCTAAGGATCCTGTCAGTAGGACACAGAGCTGCTATGCATAACAACATTGGTACAAATTATGTGAATCAATTTTGTGTGCATGCTTTTTTTGTTTCTTAAATTGAGCTCCAAGGCCAGATTAGAGCAAAGGCATTTTATTTATTTTTAGTATGTCTCTCATGCACTGAACAGATAATTCAGCAGAGAATGGCTCATTAATTAACCAAGATAATCATGTGAAGTTATGTTCTATGTTAGTAAATTTTCCTGATAACTGAAGGCTTCTTAGAGATCAATGGTTTTCTAAATATTTAACCACTTTCGTTGGAAATCTTTCTAAAACATCCTATATACTTCCTTTTGTGTACGTGCTTCCCTTTTGTCATCCAAGGTCCAATGACCATCACTCACTGTTCACAGAGGTATAAATTAATAAATTTTTTTTTTTGCCTTGGTGCAAATTATGTGCATTAGTGTTCTCTTTGTAGTCAGACCACTTTTTTATATTGAAAGAATATAATTTTTTTTAATTTACTTTTTTGTACAGGGATAACACCAAGTGATTCATTCTGAAAAACTGAGCAAGTGAATAATAGGGTTACTGAGCAGAAATTTTCATATATTCATGTAACAACTTACTGAGTGATGACTTAATTTTTCGGGTACTATTCCTGTAGCTGGGGATTCAATGTTGAAAAAAACCAAGTTCTGGATTCATTGAAGCTTGCATTTTCATAGACTAGATAGGTAATGCAACAATAAACTCATATGCAATATAAAGCCAAATAGATTTAAGTGCTACAAAACTAAATAAATAAATAAGGGAAAGACAAAGGATGATCAGGGAAAGCCTCTGGAACTAGGTGACATTTTAACAGGAATCTGAATAAAAAGAGGGAGAAAGCCATATAAATATCAGGGAGAGGAGAACTCCAGGCACAAGTATTAATCAGGAAACAATTCTCTATGACATTTCTACATATCTTACAATAA
Source organism: Craseonycteris thonglongyai (assembly GCA_004027555.1). Taxonomy (NCBI): domain Eukaryota; kingdom Metazoa; phylum Chordata; class Mammalia; order Chiroptera; family Craseonycteridae; genus Craseonycteris; species Craseonycteris thonglongyai. The sequence continues at coordinate 6,601 of PVKE010011414.1, read as the reverse complement.
CTTTGAAACTACTTTCAAGTATATTTGCAGAGTAAACAGGCTTGGAAGCTAGAGATAGTATCTCCCTCTGGGGAAAAGGGCAGATTTGTTTAGGGGCCAGGAAAATAAAAACTGTCTCTTGATGCTGGGCAAAGGTGGGACAGGTCTAGTAACCACTCGTAAAGATTGGAGTTTTGGAAACTCACAATTTCCAAAGCTGGTTCTCAGACCAGACTATTATGTGAATATCATCCACTCAGGCTTTGTAACACCCCTAGGGGACTTGGGGGATGAGGGAAACTGGCATAAACAAGAAGTTCAACTGCCTACTGTGCCAGAAATAATAGAATGTTTAGATCCTTTGGGCTCATTGTGAAAAAAAAAAAATTTCACAAAGGAGGGACTAATCAACTAGGTCAAATGCAGAGTAGGAATAAGTAAGAACTGAGACTTGACCATTTGATTTGTCAATGTGGCATCCTAAGGCAAAATTCTGATTGAAGTGAGTTATAGAAAGAATAAAAGTAGATAAAGTAGAGAGTACAGAACACTCAAGAAATTTTGCTGTAAACTAGAGTGGATAAAATTGGTGTTAGCTAGAAGGAAACATGAGAATCAGAAGAATTTTTTTCCTTTTTCTTTCTTTCTTTTTTGTCTGTTTGTTTTGTTCAGCTTTCAAAGCAAGATTGCATAATATTTGCACATTGGGGGAAAGCTGGGATGGCTCCGCAGGTTAAGCTCTCGCTTTGAAGCCCCAGGGACCAAGGATTGAATCCCGGCCCTGGCCCGTGAGGACCCATATGCTGAACTGGGGCGTGCTTTCCATGCGGGAGGCCCCCAGTTTGGTTCTTGCCCCCCGGTTTGGCCCCTGGCTTGAGAGAGCATGGCTCCCATGCAGGAGGCCCCCAACCTTGTTCCTGCTCTGTGCTGCCCCCAGACCCCCCACCCCGCAACCTGTGTGGAACAAAACCGTTTTGAAAAATTGATGACCTACAACTATGGAGACTGCTCTGGGCCCTCCCCCCTTCTCTCTGTTTCTATATGTCTCTGTCTCTCTGTGTCAAAATCAATAAAATAAATCTTAAAAAAAAAAAAAAGTATTTGCACATTGGGAAATAATCCAGAGAGAGTGAACAAGTAATGACATAAGAGAGAAAGAGCATCAGCGCAGGAGTACAGTTCTCAAGTAGCTGAAAAGGGATGGGCTTCACCATGCCAGTTGCAGTGTTGACCTCACATCACAGTGCAGATGTGATAGGAGATTGTAATAGGAGAGATCGTGTATATGTCACAGGTGCAAGTAACATGCTAACTTCGGTGAGAAGAGGATATAAAAATTGTCCTCTGATAGCTTCTCTTTTCTCAGTAAGTGAAGTCAGAGTCAAGTCATCAGTACAGAGTGAGAAGAGTGAAAGGAGCCATTGGAGTTTTGAGGAGAGAAATGATGGAGGGAAATAGTCATCTAGGAACGTGAGAGAGGGCATTGCTTGGGGAAAAAAGTAGTAGTGCTACAAGATGTCATTAGAAAATATTAAATTTGTGTTTTTCATCAGGGGTCAATAGGGTATTACAAGATGTTAGAAGGTAATTCTATTGGGAAATAAAAAGATAATTCATTATCAATTAAGTTGGGATATGCTTGGTATAAAAAAAAAAATCAAGTGTCTTTATTAAAGGACTTCATAGAGCCTTTAATGTGTTATGTAAACAGTGGCTTTCCCAAAAGGGCTATAGTATGCCATGTTTCCTAAGTTTATTTAACCCTATTAATAAATAGGGTTTTATGGAACATGACTTGAAAAATGCTAGGTTAATTCAGTCATTAATAATAGCACACTAGTGTTTGTTATTATTGCCTGGGAAAGTAGACAAATCCCTGCTCCTTTAAGTAGGAATAGAAGCATGAACCACAGTCCATCATAGAACAGGGCTCCAAAAGTAGTAATGAGGCATTGATGAGGCACTCTAGTCATTTTGAGACACATTACAGCTAGGCCCTTGGGGACTTCATGATTTTTAAGGAGACTAAAACTAGATATGGATTTAAAATAAGTGAAATAAAACCTGAACAATATTGAAAGACAAAAACTGCTTCAACAACCCACTAGTGAAATTATACCTGGCAGAAAGACCTTGGTCAAGGAAGATATCTGCTGGTGTTTCCTGAAAGATGATTCTAGGAAAGTCTAAGGCCCAGGGAATGAATCTGTAGACCAGATAGTAAAGGGCCTTACCCATCCTGAGAGATATTTGCAAAAACGATTATGGACCCCCATGAGAGAGCTCTTAGCACAAGCGTGGAAATAACTTCCTTATTTCTAGAACCTTGAGGGTATAACTGAAGTGGGTCAAGCACAGGAGCAAGATTAGTAAAGAGCTTTTATCATGACCAGAGTCTTCCACTGGGATAGCAGTTCTAATCTGATTCTACTTTGAACTGCAGTCCATATAGCTTGGGGTAGCAACATCTAAAGTAAATTCTAGATACATTATTAAAAGTTTAGTTCTATGTAGATAGAGGATTCTAAAAAGCAGATGAGAAATATTTTTTTTTATTTCTGTTAGTATTATGACTTTACTTTGGCAAATTTTGTCTTTACCCCCCATATTAGGGGTTAGAAATGAACACCACACACACATATACACACACCTCTAAAAATTGAGACTGTCCTATGTTATGAAGGATAGCAAGTAAAAGCCAAGTGGGTAAACATTCTCCTTACCAGACTTGGAGTGAATGAAAATAACCTCAAGAAACCGCTTTAGAAAAGAAGAAAGATGCCCTTGGAAGAAAAGAAAATATGGTATGGTGAGAATTGAATCTGTTCAACCCTGAAAGATGGGTGTTCAACAACAGGTCCCAAATATCTCTGCAAGTGAAAAAAAAAGTAAGTTGGCATTTATTCCTTCTATAAAATACTTCTCAGACTCGCCACTGCAACTGTCTCCCTTTCAAAGCTCCTTCCTTTTTTCTGAATCCTATACTGCTCTTCAACCCAAGGTTACAAAGACCAGGCACGGATAAGGAATGTTTGTCCTGGTATTAAAGGGATGAGGATAACAAACCTGGAAAAGCATTAAATTTAAATTGTTTAGGAGTATTGTTATTAGGCCTGCAAGCTGACAGTTGAAGTCTGCTTGAATGCCTACCCATCTCCTTGTGAAAAGTTAAATGTACAGGTTCCTCAGGGGTCATCCTAGCTGCCCCCTTCTGCCATTCTGCTTCCAATGTGTACCTTAGTTTATACAGAACTGTCTAGAAGAAGACAATAATCTTTCTTCACAAAGAAAGTGCAGAGGTTTTTATGACAGCCCTTTAACACTTATTTCTGAGTCCATAATTATACTCTAAATGCTGGTATTCCCAAACACCTGATTTCTGAGCAAGAGGTGGGGGGTGCAGATAATTGTATATTTCAAGCCATTCAGGAATATGTGATTAGCCATTACATATAATAGTTTTATAATATGACATAACCTACACATATGTATGTATTTAATAATCATGTAACATTTATAATACATAATAGAATATATAACCATAATACAGTTAACCAGCCTCAGAGAAAATTCTTTATGCTGTTAAAAGAAGGAATTACAAAAGAAGAAAAAAGGGCAAAGGAAATCAAGAAAAAGTTGTTTTGAAGGAGATTTGAACATTCCTTTAAAAAATTTCTAGTACATTCAAATAATTGTCATCACATTTTACCTCCACTTTATAGAATGTTAAAGAAAAGATCATCCATATATGTAAGCCACACACTAGAGGACTATGAGTCAAATCTAGTTTGTAAGAGTTGACCTATAGTGCACATGAACTTTCATATTTTCCCTACTCTCTTCTATGGAATATGTACTCTACAGCTCACCTTGGTCACCATCAGGACTGCCACACACATGTAAAATACATCATCTAAGTGGTCTCAGTAGGCATTTGAGTTCACAGACTTTACTCACCATATTATATATAGGGATCTATTGGTTTTCGAGGGTACAAATCTGGTGGAAAAATTCCAAAGGACCGTACAGAGGTGGAGAAGAAGCTCCTAGAAGCTTGGAGCTAAGTCTCCAAGGAACTGAGAGACCAGCAAGGACTTGACATGACCCTTTAAAAATAAAGCAAGAAAAATAAAAACCAACAAATATAAATGTATAAAATAATCAGGCATTAGAAGATGCTATCTCCTTTCTTGAGAGAAAAGGCTCGTTTATAAATGAGAAAGAAATCATTGAAAGATCTGATGCAGGTCTAGGTCTGTGCCATATGCCCAAACACAGGGATTCCACGAATTCTCTCAAGCTTAGAGATGTTGAGAGCTGAATAAAATGTAACTGCCTTCTAATACTTGGAATCTAGTTTCTTTCCTGCAAACGTCATGTGGCTTTCCACACTTCTAGGAGTCATTGACTAGAGAAGCCCCGTAATATGTCACTGAAGACTCCTATGGAGAAGATCAAGGTGTTTTGAAGAATGAAGTGTAGCTATTTGTTTGAAATTCTGCTACGTGGTTGTAATATAAGACAATACATGGTAGGAGAAAAGGTGAAAGTCCTAGAACATCTCATTTTATTTTTTCTAATACTGTGTAAAGAGATTGAAAAATCTACCTGGGAACATGTAATTCAAGTAAAAAACAATTAGAAAAATACACACAAACACACACAAATCTTCTAGTAGACCTTTTAAAAAATAGCTTAGTTTATTACCATTGCCAATCATTTTACATTTAAATTCTTTAGAAATGTCAAAATTATAAAATATTTAAATACATAGTTATGCGTCAAGGCAAATATGGGAGTAAACAGAAAGAGAAGAGAATATCTAAAGGAAGTGATTCATTCCTATATGCACCACTTTCAGGTATAAGAAATTTAGGGTCAGGCTCCTCACATGTGTTTGGAAAGTTCCCACGCACATATTTAAGGCAAGGTCTAGGTACTAAAATCCTTATTTGAATTGCCTCCCTTCTTGAAGCAATGCTGGGTAAGAGGGACCTGTGAATCATTTTAGACCTTCTTTTGTCTAGGCTTCTCCCATGTCACCCCTAAAGCCCTTTCACTAAACAAGTTACAGACACACATTTTATCCTGACAGATTTATGAGGTGCTTTGTTAGTCAGAGTTCTCCAGAGAAACAGAACCAATAAGAAATAGATAGCTTAGATAGATGATAGATAGATGATAGATAGGTAGATAGATAAATAGGTAAATATAGATAGAAGTAGGTAAACAGGTAGACAGATGATAGATAATAGATAGACATATACCTATATATTATATATCATATTTTACATAACTTCTAATATATAAATATAATATATAAATACATCTATTTCTATATATAATATAGAAATATATATTTATAAATATTATATATATACACACACACACACACACACACACACAGATAGACACATACACACACATATGTATAAATAAAAAATAAGGAATTGGTTCATGCAATTTGAGAGGTTGGGAAATACCAAGATTTGCAGTCAGCAAGATGTAGACCCAGGAGAATGAGTGGTATAATTCTAGCCTAAAAGTTGGCAGGCTGAAGATTCAAGAATAGCTGATATTTCAGTTTGAGTCTCAAGACAGGAAAAGACCAATATCCCAGCTCAAGCTCTCAGGCAGAAGAAGTTCTCTCCTAGTTGTAGGAGGGTCAGCTCTTTTTTGGATTTTTGTTTTAGTCAGGTCTTAAATTGATTAAATGAGGCTTACCCACATTAGGGAGGGCAATCTTCTTTACTTAGTCTACCAATTGAATTGTTAATCTCATCCAACACATCCTCACAGAAATACCCAGAATGATGTTAAACCAAATATTTGGACACCCTGAGGCCCAGAGAAATTGACACATAAAATTAACCGTTGCAGGTATCATCAGCTTTGATTCAAACTATGACATTCATCTTTCTGACTCCAATTAGATCATAGGGTAAGAGAGAGACTTTCCTCCACCAATTCTATTATAACCATGGTACACAGTACAATAAATAAACACATAACTATGCATATATGGTAAAACCACTAAGCACAAAGAATTCATTTACACCAGATATACACTGATATATACATGATTACTGACAAAAACACAGAATCAGATTTATAGAATTCTAGTTGTGGAAGAGGCCTCAGAATATTCTTGGATGAACCCACTCAATCTTCACGTAAATATGAAAAAACACCAGAGACACATAAGTGACACACAGCCAGGAAGACGCAAATACACAAGCATGTACAAGAATTCCTTCAAATATGCAGTGATGCACACACTTGTACTGCAGCACCCCCGCTCCCCGCCTTTACCCTGCAAAGTATCACTTCTCATCTGGTCATAAACTCTAATTTCCTATTATTTTTGCTTCTTATTTACAAGAGTGATTTTATCCTGGGGTGAATCCAATCACACCCCATGCATAGTAAAGAGCCTCCTGTAAACTTCCCATACCTGCCTTCCTACCATCCATCTGCAAATGTGCCTCAATGGCCAAGTTCAAGGTAAACTAAGTACCTATGGAGGATCCCAATTCAATACTGGACAGCCACCATGGCTAGGAAAGTCTGTATTCTGACCTAAAATCATTGTTCTTCTATGAGGTACAATAGATAAGGGGAA
>PVKE010011413.1:8920-40409 GCA_004027555.1 Craseonycteris thonglongyai | reverse complement strand
TGTGGGAGAAGGAGATTTTGGGAGAGGGTTGGGGGAAGCAGACAGCTTCTGTGTCCTGGGGCACTTCAGGTTGCTGTCTTAGCTGTTAGATAGCAGGGTAGTAAAGGTGTGGCCAGGGGTGGGGGCATGTGAGTAGGAGCTAGGGCGGGCCTGAAACACAATAGCAGATTCCTCTTTCAGCAGGGGGGCTGGTGGTTCAATGTGGGTGGGGCACAGGAGCTCTGGTCTTTCTCTCCTCCACCTGGCTGCCCCTCCTTCAATGGTATCTGTAGGCCATGCCTGCAGGGCAGCACTTGGATGGGCTGGGGCTTGGCAGAGGCCCCTGTCGGCTGTGCAGTCCCGCACGCAAGCAATGACACCGCGGCAACCTGATTGGCAGCCCAGTTGCGCGCGCAGGCTGCAATGCCCCAGAGGCCCGGTGGGTGGGACACCCAAAGCCCAGTTGCATGCTCACGAGCAGGCAGCAGTGCTGCAGCGGCCCGGTGGGCAGGGCACCGAAAGCCGGTCTTGCACGCAGGCAGCGGCGCTGCGGCGGCCTTGTGGGCAGGGCGCCAAAAGCCAGGTCGCACGCTGGCAAGCAGGCAGCGGTGCCGCAGCGGCCCGGTGAGCGGAGCGCCGAAAGCGCAGTTGCGCACTTGCGCTGGCAGTGGTGCTGCAGCGGACTGGTGGGCGGGGCACCAAAAGCCCAATTGCGCACTGGGAAGCAAGCAGCGGCGTTGCGGCGGCCCAGTGGGTGGGGCACCGAAAGCCCAGTTGCGAGCTGGCAGCAGCGCCGCGGTGGCCTGGTGGGCAGGGCGCCGAAAGCCCAGGTGCGTGCATGCAGCAGTGCCGCAGCAGCCCAGTGGGCGGGGCGCCGAAAGCCCTGTGTGCACAGGCCATAGCTCGGGTGACAGGGCTCTATGCTCCCGGCTCTGTTGAGACCACCGGATTCACTCTAAGCACGTCCAATGCAGCTATGCCCACTCAAGCCCCAGCCCTCACTCCAAGAGCCCTGTCCCCAGAAGGCGCTCCCTCACAGTCAATCTCCTCCGTAAATCAGGGGTGCTGAGCTGTTGCGGGCTGGTGCCCTGCTCTCACCCTGCCTGCCAGGAAGTGCAGCCGCCCTGCTCCACAGTCCCTGTTCCACTCCAGGCTCTGTGATCTGATTAGTGCACTGTGTGCTGTCCCTTGAGTTTGGATGTTAAATTGTCCACAGTCTTGTGGGGCTTCCACGCTCCCTAGGTCTCGGCTTCCAGCCCGCCCTCCATCCAGCTCCACTTTGACCGTAGTCCCCCAATCTCCCTTTGTTTTGGCCAGCCCCGGGCCACACTCCGAGTCTCTGTCCCCGAACCGCTGCTTCCCCTTCCCTCTCCCGCTCTCCCCTTTTTTCTCTAACCTTTGTGTGTTGTTCCGTGTTGTGTCGTTCTCTTAGTTGAGGTTTCTTCTCAGGGTTTCCCCTGTGGATTCCCCTCTGTTCACAAGGCCCTTCCCAGGCAGTTATCGGCGTTCTCTCATGCCGCCATCTTTGATCCTCTCATCCTTTTTAATTAATTAATTAATTAATTAATTAATTATTTATTTATTTATTTATTTATTTATTTATTTATTTATTTTAATCCCACTACCAAGCAAAGCCGGGTCCAATGCTTCCTCTTTGGAATATCAGCATCCCTCCCTTCCAGCTTCCTGGCTCTAGTTTCTTGTCATTTCGTCTAACCTGCCAAAGTCATCTTCCTGAAGCTCATGATAAGTCACAATTATTTCTCTTGTTCACTAACTTTCAAGGTTCCCTCAGTGCTGATGGAATAAAGTCCAAATTCCTGGGTATAGACACCATGTTTTATTCATCTTTATACCCTTATAGATATCTCGTTAGCTCAAGAGATTATTGCTGTTGAATTCTCCTGATATAGGCAACCTTGTGGACCCAACTTAACCCTATCTTTCTGGTTTTATCTGCCCCTATTTCCTTTTATTACCGTATTTTCCGGCGTATAAGATGAGCGGGCGTATAAGACGACCCCCTAATTTTACAGTTAAAACATAGGTTTAGGCCTATATTCGCTGTATAAGAGTGCAGCCTCGGGGGTAGTCTTATACAGCGAATATAGGCCTAAACCTATGTTTTAACTGTAAAATTAGGGGGTCGTCTTATACGCCCGGTCGTCTTATACGCCGGAAAATACGGTAAGTGTATTCTCCAACCAATTCAACCATCTGACCTCCTCCCAGTTCTCCAAACATAATCCATGTTTTCTCCTTCCTTGCATCTTTTAATCATGTTTCTTCCCCCTTCACTTGGGCTGCTTTCCTGACCTCTACCCACCCAGATTATTTCTGCCTGATGAAATCTAATCCATCCTTCATGCTTAAAAAAAAAAAAATACTCCTTTACAGAGTTGCCTAAAATCTGTTTCCCTGTGAGAAACAATCCCTTTCTTCTCTAAACTCTGTACATTTCTTAGAACTTTTCATTTATTAAGCACATAGTACTCAAATTTTAACACTAAATAGACCATTTTTATCGTTCACACATTATATTACACTATACATTCTTTAAAGGTAAGAAATGTGTTTTATTTATTTTTCTCTTCCCCAGAAAAGTTAGCCAAGTCTTACACATTGTAATATGCAACAAAAATTTGCTGAAGAAATAAATGAAAGAATACATGAACATGGCCATTGACCTTCCAGAGTCTGAAATCATTATGTTTTAGATTATGATGTGAGGTCTGCATTCTGTGTGGCTTTTTCTGTTGAAGAACATGAGGTTCAGAGAGGCAGAGAGGGTGGCGTCTTTAGGCTGGAACTCAAGCATCTGAACTTGATCTAAGTTTGTCTACCTTTTTGGACAATATACTGTATTCAGATGTGTTTTATTTTTTCAGCAACTATAATTTTGTTGCTTTTATAATTCTAAATATTGCTCTACCCCTTCTTATCTACATGACTATTTTATCTAGTTTTCGCATCTGTAAATTGTCAGATTAGTGCTCTCTATACTTCTTTTCAGCTGTGAAGTTTGAATTGCTTTTTCACCTCACCCCTCTTTTTCTCCACCATAAATGGTAGCTCCCAGGTTTTCCCAAGTTTCCTAGTATCCCACCTCCCATTATGTATTCTAAGTGAAGAAGCCTAGCTATCAGTAGATGGCTACTAAAAGATACAATAGATGGGATCAGGGAACTCATATGTAAAAGATCAGGCTTGATAAAGAACTTAAAGATTTTTTTTAATAAAAGATTCTTTAAGACATTTAAAAATTCAAATTATTAGGAGAAGAAAGGCGAATTCTACAGATTTGACACCTAAGCTTTATAGTTCTCTTTCGGAAAGCTCCCATGTGTTTCTTCATTGTGACAACTATGTATGGCAAAACAGGCTATTAATCTAAATGGCTCTGAGTTCCCTGCAACAATCAAAAATGAAACTATTTCTTTTGTTCTTAATATTCCAATTATTCATACTTAATATTACAAGTATTCTTCTCTCCTGCCTTGGGATAAATGACAATTCTAATTCTTAGTATCTCCTTCATAGTAGATTTTCAGATATAAATACCTGATAACAAATTATAGACATAGCAAACTGGTCCATTCTCTTTCCACTTGGTTGTCCAGATATGGCCTGTGGTCTCTTCCAATTTATATATTTTACCCTATCAGGCATTCTTACTCCACTCCATTTCAGCACAATGTCCTGGTCAAAAGAACTGGCTTTACTACCAGGTTCTGTAATTCCCTACCCTGCTTAGTTCTTTCTTTTAGTAACTTATGTAAGACATTTAGAGCTTCAAAAGGCACACATTTGTTACTTGGTAATGAAGGTCTGTCATGTCCGTAGTTTTCAGAAGAACATGTTTGCCATCTTTAAGGGTGGTATACACTAGAGGGAACAAATCAGTCCATGTTCCAAGAAAAGGCTAGCAGAAGTTGATAAGAAAAAAAAGTTATTGGCTGAGATGAGCACTATAAAGAAACAAATTGGTCTATTTATTAGTCAGGCGACCAAGTGAACCTTTTAAGGTCTCTACATTTAGCAAAAGGGACAAAATCTCATACTTTCTAAATTTGTTTCACAAATTTATTACTTTCTCTCAGAACACATTGATTTTCAGTTGACTTGGTATCAGGATCTTAAATCAAATCTAAGTTATTATGTTTTTCTGTCATATGGAAGCCTGAGCAAAACAAGAACAGGTGATCATAAGGGAAATTAATCCTCACTGTCATTTTATAATACAAACACCTTATAACTCAAAAAGCTGCCCCATTCATGGTAGCTATTTTGCTATTACAGTCTCCCAAAAGATCAAACAATAATGAAGATAACACAAAAGCTCATTAAGACAAGGTGGTATCTATGCACACACAGGTAGCATAGGTTTTCTTCATGTACATATATAAATGTATGTGGATATTTGGGATTAAAATTCTTTACCCTTTTTAAAGTATGAATATAACTTCATGTTGATATATGTAAAATATCGTTTATAAATTTGTGTAATCACACAATACATATTGGGAACAGAAAAAGATAACCAATTCATGGGACTTAATTCTTGTTAAGCCTTATAACACAGGTTAACTCACAATCACTCTCTTAGGTAGTTTTTACACAGATGCAGCACTGCCACTCAATTCAGATTAGTACTAGAAATTCTACTAAAAACTGAGATGTTAGGGCCAGGTGACATGGTACATTGAAGGCATTTGTGGCAATCATATGACATAACTCCTAGAGTTTTGGGATAATAATGTTGAGGTACAAGAAAGTTATTAAGTTCCACGGGGGCTTCACAAGACCTAGTAGGACCTCACCCTGAACCAGTAAAATGCCCAGCCTATCACCCAAGGCCAGCTCCCTGAGCAAAAGTCCATGTTACTTAAAAAACATTTTTTTCCATATATTTGATTACCCTTCCCTCCTCCCCTACCCCTCTTCCATCCTTACCCTCAGGTAACCACTAAACTCAAAGAGTATTTTTATAAGTAACAGAAAAGAACACATGTTACTGAAAATTTTAATAAAAAAACAAATAACAAACAAAAAAATAGCACCCACATATCACATTCCACCTCCTAACACAGAAGTTTATTTTTGCATTTTTGGGCAATCAACACTCTCAACAGATTAAGATTGCTACTTTTCTGAACTGTGCTAAACAATGATAGATTATGATACAACATAAATATACTGTGATAGTTGCCAGAGAATATCCATTATTTTCATGTGGCAAATTTGGAACTAACTATATAGCTTTTCAGCATCAAAAGACAAGACCATTTCTTTGAGTTAAAGTCATCTATTCAGGAACCTCAGTGTTTCTACCAATTGGATGGCCCTCATGTCTACTGTCATCCAAAATTACCATTTTGTTTAATTCTTTTTTAAAATTAAAAAAAAAACATTTTTTTAAGTATTTACTTTATTATTTTTGAGAGAGAGAGAGAGGGACAGACAGAGAGAAGAGGGAGGGCCCAGAGCAGTCTCCATTTTTGTCCATCACAGGTGGACGGAGGCCACCCAGGGCAGGAACTGGGTTCATGCGAGGCATGCCCCCTTGAGCTGGGGGCCACAGCCCAGTTCAGCATATGGGTCCACATGGGCCACGGCTAGGATTCAATCCTTGGACCCTGGGGCTGAAAAGTGAGCACTTAACCCACTGAGCCATACAAGCATCCCCCATTTTGTTTAATATTAAATAGAGTACATGACCACCCATCTTAGATTGTGTGGGAAACACAGCTTCCCTTAACTCCACCCTCTAATCTACAAAGATTATCAGAGTGCTTATGTCTCCTGGTCACCATTAAAGCTGATTTTTTGTTGTTGTTGTTGTTTGTATTTTTTTAAGATTTTATTGATTTTTGACAGAGAGAGACAGAGAAAAGGGTGAGGGCCCAGAGCAGTCTCCATAGCTGACATTAGTTTTTCATATAGTTTCACTCCACAGATGTCCACAGGGCTGCGCAGGGCAGGAACTGGGCCGGGAGCCTCCCACATAGGTCCCGGCAAGAACTGAACTGGGGGCACACCCCAGTTCAGCATGTAGGTCCGCGTGGGCCAGGCCAGGATTCGATCCTTGGTCCCTGGGGCTTCAAAGTGAGCACTTAACTCGCCGAGCCATCCCAGCTTTCCCTGTTTTTTGTTTTTTGCTTTCACGGTATTCTAGGCCTATGCCCCTTCTATATTTAAAAGAACAAAACAAAACAAAAACCAAAACAAACCAGCAGATATTTTGAAATTATCAGATTATGTTTCCTTTGCATAACCACAATAAAATTAGTGATATAGCATAGCCTAGGAAAAACTAAAGTTCCCAAAACTGCAGATCAACAACAAAAATGTGTTACCAGAGGGAAATAGGGACTAGGCTCATGCTGCCTGCGCTGTTCAGCTAATAGACTGACACAGATTTGGGTCACAGAATAAGCATTTATTACAAGGGCCCTTGTTATCCAAGATGGCAGAGGTTGGGAGGAAAAAGGGGGAGGAGCCTTTATTTCAGAGTTACATGCAACATGCAAAGTGAAATAACCCTGCTGCCACCCTCAGACCTGTCCTAGATCACCCCCTCCCCCAATATCCCTTTTAACAATACTGTCCTTTGGAGAAGAGTGGAGGCTGCAGAATAATCTTCCATGCAGGTCTCCGAGGCAGCAGAAAGCAAGTCCAAAAAGGCCCAAGTGGAAAGGAGAGGGCCGTCTCTGCCCTTCCTCTGCTCACCGTTCTCTAAGAAGCAATGGCAGCTGGCATTTAGTCCTTCAGGTGGACCTCAGACTTCCGCAGAAACAGAGGGGCTGTCTCTGGCCTTCCAGCCCAGGAATACCAGTGCCAAGCCCCCTCACAGCCAGCTGTCTGCTTATCTTCTTAGGCTATGCTCCCAGGGCCAGCCTTGGGCCGCTGCTGCTCTTGATGGGCCTAGCTGCCTGCCTCCTGCAGACTGCGAACACCTCCAAGTTCCAAACACTCCTGCTCAAAAACTCCTGCCCCCCAAAGCCCTCCTTTTCTGTTTATATCCTCACCAGTAATTGATATGAGGGTCTCTCTTCCCCTGTCAGTACTAATGTATCTTCACTAATTATCCAAATTGGCCAGCCTGCAATGTTTCCATTCTTGTCAGTTTCAGTCCATTAGCACCAGTTATATCCACCTCCAGCAGCTCCCCCTCCCTTTCATTGTAATAGAGGAGAGACCTGGGAGGTGCCTGCCTGCTTTTACAGCTATTCTGGGCAGACTCCTCCTTTAGTGGCCCCTCCCTTCTTCACCCTGCTACAAAAGTAACTTTAAAAATGTTCCAACATTTATGTCTGTCTCTCAGAAACCATCATTGTGAATCTAACACATACCCCACAGCACAGTCTCACCAAAGTTCCATTTTTTCTCTCTCTCCAACTTTATTGTACCACACAGAGGTCCTTGAGCCTTTCACAATTTAGACTCCAGAATCTCTCCCAGAAGCCCCAATTCTGGTGAACTTCTTTTCTCTTCCTTCCTCTTCTCCTTTACAAAGCCTACCTTTCATGTAAGTTTCATCTTTGCTGCTATATTTTTGAGATTCCAAACAGTTCTAAATTATCTGAAAATCTGAGAATATCCAAAATTGTGCAACATCTCTTTTAATAATACAATTTAAATTAATAGATCATATGGCTAGATATTAAATAAATATTGGAATATTGTTATTCAATTTAATAAAATGTAATGAAAACTCATCAGAAGGCTACACTGGTGATCTGGAATTGCCGGGGCTCTGTTGACTCAAATTGCTTATTCCATCTCTCAGGAATGCAAGTTGTTAATGGTAGCATGAGAGATGAGGTATCTCCCCATAAACACAGGGCTCTGAGTCAGCCTGAACGCTTGTAATTTTAATGCCAGACACATTCACTTTCAGCTGAAGGGTATTTGTTGAGAGCTGCTGTGAAGAATGCCCATACTTAAGAAAAAATACACACACTTAGCAACCAGTAATGAATAAAATAAAAAGCCACTAATCAGAATCTGGGAAATTGCAAACAGCAATACGATTTGATATTTTGGAGGAATTCCAGGTATACAAACAAGAAATAGAAATACAGGTTGGATTCTTCAGATAGTACCCAAACTACCAGCCCCTTACGATTTTTGGTAATTTTGCCCAAATCAGCTCTGGAGACTCGAATCTTATTATTATTTTTTTAAATTCTTGGCCTATCTTCTTTATACCTTCTGAATAGTACTTAGCAGTGAAAATTTCTCTGGGTTGGTGTATTGAGACTTACGTCATGCCAATTGAAATTTGTTTGTAGAAAGAAGATATCTACCACTACGAGACATATATAGACAAATGGCCCAATATTGCTAATCAGTTTCACTACTCACTCACCCTAGATATTGGCCCAAATAACTAACTGTTTCATGGAGATATCAGGAACTGGTATTAAAGGAAAAATGAGGAAAAGTCATCAGATTATAAAAAGAAGTCCTGCCTTCTACTTCCATTTCCACCACTTATAATGCCTATGACAGGGTACGGGCAAATCAAGTACGCATTTGAGTCTTATTCTTCCAACTGGTAGAGCAGGGACTCAAATGCTTGTTTTAATATAACTTATTCAACATTTGTTGAGCACGTACTAGGTGTCTGGGACAGTTGTAGGTGGTATGGTAGGTGTAGTCACAAATTTCAGGCAATTTCCCATTTATTTAGAGAGGAAGACAAACATCCAAGCATAAAAGTAATATGGAATTACATTTACAAAATTTGCCATGAAGAAAAAGTAAGAAGTACAAATTAAAAAAAAAAAAGCGGATGGAGGCAGATGAAACTTAATCTGGGAGAACATCTCCCTAGGGAATAATATTTAAGCAAACAGGGTGGGAAGGTAGGGGGTGGAGAGAACGTTCCAAGACAAGGGGATAACATGTGCAAAAGCCCCACGGCAAGGAGGAGTTTGACATGGTCCAAGAACAGCAAGAAGACTGAGGGGGAGAGTGGCAGGAGATAAGGCTCATAGTGTTATTACAAGAATCAAAGAGAAATGTGTGTGAACATGCTTTGCAGAGTACAAAGCCCTGTACCACAGTGAAAACTCACATAGGCATCAGTTTCAGGTGTCCTGTCCTCAGCACCAGAAGTAGCAAGCCCAAAAGAAAAAGCGTTTGAACATATGTTTTACTTTTCCCACTCTTCCTAAGTTGGACCCCTTACTTCTCTCATCTTTGCCATTAACCAAGTGTAAGATTTTCAATTTATGAATACGTTGATATTAGAAGTCTTATAAAATGAGACCTAGTAATATATTCTTCACGTGCCCAACTGGGTTTCTTTAAAGCCAGGAGAAAAAATTACTGAAGCCCTTTTATGTCTAGGCAACAGAAAGCAGAGCATGTTGAAAAGCCAGGATTCCTTTATACAGTGGACTCTCTGTTAACCGGCTCTCAAGCACTTGGCACTCTCAAGCAACTAGCAAAAAGTGAAAAAATAATACTATATTTATCCTGCGTGGGTACTGGTTAACTGAGAGTCTACCACATTTACATTTGTGCCACGTACTGCCATACCCAAAAAAAAAAAAAAAAAAAAAAGGTATGAATGAATGAAAAAAAGCTGAACACTCCTTCTACCCATTGTCTTCATCTCTGCCACTTGTTTTCCAGTGGGATTTTTTAGATGGAATTTGAAAGAATGGTGGGCTAATTTCCAACATAATCATTTATTTATTCATTCGTTCATTCAACCAGCAAATATTATCTATCTATCTCCATGCTATTAAATATGAGAATTCCAGTGATTGGTTTTTATTATACTGATTTAGTATCACAATTATCCAGAAGAATCAAGGACCTGGGGAGGGGCATCAGATTCCCATTTAAGTTATGTTGTTATCTCCTTTACATAAATATATTGTTAGTTTGTAAGAGTTTTTGGAGTACAGCTTCACTGTGGCATCAAGAATGCTTACTATGGGGAAGCTGGGATGGGTCAGTGGGTTAAGCGCTCACTTTGCAGCTCTGGGGACCAAGGATCAAATCCCGGCCCTGGACCGTGCAGACCCATGTGCTGAAATGGGGAGTGCCCCCAGTTCAGTTCTCTTTCTATCTCTGTATCTCTCTCTCTCTCTCTCTCTCTCTCTCTCTCTCTCTCTCTGTCAAAAAGAATGCTTACTATAAGCCAAAGGTCAAGAATGCGGTGAGGGGGAGAGTAAGGAGGAGACAGTGAGGGAGGCCAGAAGAAAGAAATAGGATCCTAGTGTGGGCACAGGGGTGGGGTGGGCACTGATGTGCACACAGGGTATACTGATGACAGTGTACATGAACAGTGTACTTGAATGTGAATTCACTTTTCTTCTCCGAAGTGTGTATCAGGAGACAGCCTTGCTTGGAAGAGATTCTTAAACCAAAGTCATCAATAAAGCTTGTGCCTACTGGTACTCCAATAAGTGCTGTCTCCAGACTGTTTTGTTTTCTGCCTTCCACACACTGAATACCTTGGGAAAACTGAGCTGACAGTAATGCATAACAAGATATTAGGCAACCACTGTAATGAGAAACAGAATGAAAGGACCGCTTCTGAAAAGTTGCACGTAAGAAAGGATACAGAATGAAGTAGAGAGGAATTATTCAAGTGATTGAGAAAAAATTGGAAGAGGGTGTTGTGCTTAGAGGATAAATATGAAATCATTTGGGTATGTTTAGCTACAGATGAGAAACATGACTTTTCATTGAACTGCCTAGAAACCAACAGGAAGCCCTGAGATTTAGAATAATAAATATATCACAGAAAGACTTTTCAGAAACTAGAAAAATCTTCTCCAGTAAGGCATCCTGGCACATTATCAGTCAATCAGTTTCTGTACATATATGAAACTGGAATTAATGGGTGAGGGTGCTAGATATAGAAACAAGTATTTTTTGTTTTGTTTTTCCAGAAAGAAAAACAAGGTGAAACATGACAACTGGGAAAAAACTGTTAAAGACAAATGTCAAGAGCTAGGCTGGTTAGAAGTCTGCTCTCAAAAAAAGGATAATCTCATATTCTGTGCAATATCAGGAAATAAAATTTAGATATAATGGATAGTAAACTTTTAAAGGAGACACAAGAAGTCTATTGCCAATAAACACAGCACATATACTTGACAGATCCTTTCCCGAACACAATGGGAAGAATGCAATAGGAAGCCTGAAAGAACAATAGCTCTTCCCCTAACTTCTTTCTTTCTTGATCTGCCATTTTTGACATATCAATTATCAGTTCGACAATCTTTTTAGTTATACAGCCACTGTAAATAGTTCTGAAAGCCCTTGCAGGACTCTATTACATTCACTTCTTTATCTGTCCCAAATTACAATTTTGACTTTTTAAAGTGTAAAAAATTAGATTAAACTTTCCCTGAAAAATACTGCCACCAGTATTACCATCACACCTGCCATTTGTGCCAAAAATGCTTTCAATAAAATTTACCAAGTCAGTGTTAAAATTCAATTAAATCAATGTGAAAGACCTAAGTCCTGGCCATTGGAAGGGAACTGACACTGTCAATCTCCTTTGATCATATATTAAATATGTATTTAACTAGAAAAGCCAATGTTAGGGGGAAAGGTCCATTTATAGAAGTAGCAAAATTTTAAAAAATGCAAACTGCTTCATACTTTATGACTTATTTTTACTTCATCAGCCAACAGACTTCAGGGATCACTGTCAGACATGTCTATAGTATAATTCCAAGTGCTAGTCCTAGGTAGTCAAAGGTTGTGGATGGAAGAACAATCACTATGAACATCCATCCAAATGGTGCCCTTATACACACATAGTAATGAACACTCAACTTTTTTTGTTGTTAAATTTATTGGCGTGACATTAATTGATATCAATTACATTGTTTCCAACTATACACTTCTACATTACATTGTCTATACATTGCATTATGTGCTCATCACACAGAATCAGCTCACTTTCCATCACCGTGTGTTTGATTGCAGGGAGTAAGGAGGGGGAACACTCAACTTTGCTAGAAGTTTCTACCTATTAACCATACTTAGAGCACAGAAAGCAATCATGTGACAATGTGCCCCGCCCCCACCTAACTCTTGAATTGCTTATTCAACTCAATCTCAAAATTGAAACAGAGGTTTCTTTTTTAAATTTGATAGCAATTTATTAATGATGAAATATAATCTTGGCCTCTTTCATCAGAACATTAACTTCTCTAACCAAAAGCCATAAGACCATTCCCCAGTTCCAGGTTTTATTCTCTGATTTAGACAATCACAATGATCTCTCAATTGGTCTCTCTTCTTCTAAGCTCTCTCAGTCAGTCCTCCACAGGGTCAGGATATTTATCTTCCTAAAAAACAAATCTAATTTTAGAACTGTTTTCTTCCCTCTTCATGCTAGAAGATAAAACCCACTCCTCAGCATAACATTCCTACTACACACCTCACCCTCCCACTACCATGTCCTGTCTCTGCTACTCAACTCTCTTGAACACTCCATTCACTTCCAAATGCTCACACCTCCACTCTTTCATTTCCTCTGCTTATAATAAACACTTCTCCTCACCTGTGCCTGTCCAAACCCAACTCTTACAGGACAAAAACCTTAGGATCATCTCTCTCATTCTTGGAGCCTTTAAAATGCCACTGCCTTTTGTATACTTTGTCTGTAAACATTTGATTTGTTGTGGTTAGGAGACAGGCCAGGTAAACCTTCATTCACAGTGTACCATAACAAGGAGACCCAAAGCACCTTCTGCATACCTCACTTAAGCTGTATTATGGTAGGTTTTTATGTTGGGAAAGTTTTCTTGATCCTTAAGATTAAATTCAGCCTTTCTGAGTCAACACCAGGGCTTTGGAAAAGGTTAGGTACTCAAATGTTTGCTTGGTGGCGCTGATGTACAAACATCTGCATTAGCAGGATGGTCACATTCAAGCTGATTCAGTTAGAGGTTCCCGTGGAATGAGTTTTAAAGCTCATCAGTCTAAAATTGGTTTTTAAACTTCTGTGCTTTTTGTTTTGTTTTGTTTTGTTTTGTTTTGTTTTGTTTGTTTGTTTGTTTTTAGTAGATCAATCCTGTTTTCAACAAGGAATGAATGTGAAAGCCCAAGATGTAGAACCCATAAACTCCATTCACATGCAAGCCTGCAGGAAGCTGTCCACATGCTTCCTGTTCCCATCCTGATGTTAAAGAGTCTGAAGAACACACTTGAAAATCCACTTGACAAATGTTAAAAATGACAAAAGAGGATATTCAGCCAAATTCTAATGCCCAATTTTACCAGAAGCAGACATTGCATACTACATATTGTCAAGTGAAATGAGTTCTGAGAATCCGAAAACCATCTTCTGGCTTTTCATGGGAGGTTAGATGACTTCTAGTAAGAGCCAGTCTCTTATATGCCTATTTTAAAAATGATTCTGAAGAGTGACTTGCTTACAGGCAATGAATGCACTGTATTATTTACACGCTCAACTCAGGAATCAGGTCACCAGGGTTCATTTTCCCACAATACACTCACTAGCTATGTAAGTTACTCAGGTTCTCTTCTCAGTCTCCTCATAATTCTCAGCAAAAATTATATACCTCATAGGGTTTTGGTAAATATCTAATACAATAATGCAATTATTAGCTTAAAATAGCTGCTGCATGTAAGTGTTTAGTTAATAAATGGGTTTGTTATGGCCCATGATGAGAAGGCTAATAAAGAGTATCTTGAAGACCACTGGCTGGATTCAGGGTTTCTCAAAGGAAGAACAGTGTGCCCATTGAGACTGTAAATATTTTCATGCTGGTTAAAGTTTGCAGTCCTATTTTACTAATCCAAGCAATTTGTCAACTGAGTTTGCCATTCTCTTCCTTTACAGGTAATGTTGAACAATAAAAGAGAATATTAATGCATATACTCATACGTACACATTGATGTTTCCAATTGATTAGTCCTACTAAGTAGCAACATAGTTACCCACATGTTTACTAAATGCTCTATTTCCTGGCATGCAGATTCCTGTCCAGGGACAACACTCTTATTGAAGTACCTCAGCACTGGCTTTGCTGATTTTCATCTCTCCAAAAGCAATTCCTAGAACTCAGTAGAGCAATATCTGTCAGGGTAAAGTAGCAGTGTGCAAGGAGAGCCTGAGATGGGCTGAGGAACAAACCTATCCCAGAAGGTGTACCTGAAAACAAAACTATGTGCTGACAAATAAAGGGTTGTCTCAAAGCTCCCTATTATATCACTTCACTGGACTGGAAATGCAAAGGGAAGGCCTGAATAACGAAACCAGAAGAAGCAATCAGACAGTGATCATGAGCACACATCTGGAAATTCTGTTCCCTAGTCCACTGGGCTGTCGGGTGCTTCTGCAGAGTTGTTGTGAAGTCCCTTCTGCCACCAAAGACTAGACTCCCTGCAGAGGCTCAGCACCATCCCAGGTATGTGGGTGGCCTTTCTCCAGTGCCTTTCTGGGACCCAAACAATTATGGGCCAAGCTTGGAATCAGGAGAAGGAAGTACCTTTTTCAGTGGGAACTAAGATGGGCTCACATCTGTCCGAGGCGCCCACAAACCAGTGGTTCTCAGATTTTAAAAATGCAAAGGAGTTGTCTTTGAAGCTTATTAAAGTGCTCTTAATCCCAGCTGTAATAAAAATGGTGACTCTGTCCATATTTAATATTTTACCCTTGACACCTTTTAGAACCCTGACCCTTCTCTGATTGTTCCCCATTTAGGCAACCAAGTTTAGAGCATCTGTGTATGTATGTAACTCATTCTTTGGTACCCGAGGCAGGTTCAAATCTTTCAAACTCCTAACTCATGCTCCAAACTCTCCTGAGTCCATGCTATCGCCACTCTTAGGACCTAATCTACTCTTTCTGCTTGTCTGTTGTTTCCCTCTAGACCTAACCTGAGGCCTCCTTGGAGAATCCTTCTGCTGTTTACTATGTGAATAACACACTTTATTTCATATCCATTGGTGCTTGTGTGTCCTTCTTCCTAACATCTACAAATTCTTCACCTTGGGTGGAGGGGGGCTGCTCACTGTCCAGCAGAGAATTCTATGTGCTCAAATAAAATACTAGACCAAATTCCAGCGGTCCTGATTCAGGCAATGATGGGAGTGAAGGTTTGGATCCAGGATGACTAACCCATAATTAAACAAGTACCTCTGGTTAATCTGTTGCAGGTGATTCACAGACTACTTAAACCATCCTCAATCTCCTCTTCAGTCTCCAATACAAAATTGCATTATTGCCCTTACCTTTTCAAACAGCTACTCCAGATTTTATGGTACACTTTTATGAATCCTCGTATGTTTTGCTCTGGGCTCAGCTTCCTAAAAGAATGACACTTGAGATGTTACTTCATGGATGTTTCTCCATCTTAAACTCCATGTAATATAGTTACATGAGGTTTAACACATAAGTCGATACATTTTATAAGATTGCTAGATGGTAACAATTTTCCAAATACATTAAAAATACAAAATGCTGCCTTTGCTGGAAGGCTGAGTGATGAAATAAACTATAGAAATATGACTCCCTCCCTACCTACAATATTACTGTGGTGCCCTTTGTGCACGTGCTCATTTTCTAGGGAGGGGAAAGGTAGGGAAGTTCAGAAGATGGAAAGAACAGGCCCGGGTACTTGAGAAGAGAAGCAATATTGGGATCAGACAAAGGAGTATGATTCAGCCCCAGATCTCGGCCATATTGAGAGAGTGTTCTTCCTATTTCATTCAGATCATGCTATGACTCTGGAGCAGGGAGACCTTACAAAAATACAAGTTTTAGTTCCTCATGGATTTTCAACTTTGGAAGCACAGGCAGACCCTGGGCAGGGATACTGCTCAAAGTGGTACAGTAGGGGAAGCCGGGATGGCTCAGTGGGTTAAGAGTTCACTTTGCAGCCCCAGGGACCGAGAATCGAATCCCAGCCCTGGCCAGTGTGGACCCATATGCTGAACTGGGGAGTGCCTCCAGTTCAGCTCTTACCGGGATGAGACCCTGACCCAGTTCCTGCCCTGTGCAGCCCCGCGCCCACCTGTGAAATGAAACTATGTGGAAAAACCGATGATGTGCAACTATGGAGACTGTTCTGGGCCCTCCCCCTTCTCTCTGTCTCTGTATCTCCCTCTCTCTCTCTCTGTCAAAAACAATAATAAAGAAAAAGTGGTATAGTAGTATTTGATGCTCCCGTGGTGGACACCAAACATCTCTAAGTGGCTTTGCTGGTGATGGGCATTAGCAAGGTCACCAGACACAAGGCACTGCAGAGACTTGTTCGTGACCCTATAGGAGACTCAAGGGATCGCATCCTCTGACAGCAATGGGAACACCAAACTAGTGACATAAATGCAAAACTACTAACAGACTATGTAAATGTTAATGGTCTCATTTGAATATCTTCCTCAGTTAAAAGAGTTGTGCAATAAACATAAGACCACTAAGTACTCTGTGTAAAATTCATCTAACTTGAAGGCAAAGTCTTGATCTTTCAGCTTTTCACAAAAGTTGGCCTGAGGCAATCAATAATGGAGAGGAATAATCTAAGGCGTATGCTAAACACCTGTTCCCATCCTGCCTCAAAGTTTTACCTTTGAGATAACCAGAGGTTGCCAACTTGGACTAATTCACTCTAACTCCTCCACAGAAATCACTTCACAGAGCACCACTTTGATTCTGTATCCTCATTTTTAATTAAGTGTTAGTATAGATGATGAATACTAAAATACTGATCACTGAACTTTGTAAAAAACTTTCCAATAAATTCACCTTACAGTTTAGAACAATGGTGGAGATAAGTTACGTTTACTGAAAACATCTATATGTCATACATATATTTTTAATTTCATTTTATTCTTCATCAGATGCTCATGAGGAGATAAGTACAGTTATCCCCATTTTACAGATAAGTAAGGTAAAGCTTAGGTGAGTTACAATTTGTCCAAAGTCAACTGTGAGTAAAGGACAGAACAAAGATCAGAACCGACTTCTTTCAACCCTCAATGTTCATTCTGTTCTCTCATTGCCTCTCTTGACAAAACTGTAATTTTTCCCCACTGATTATGAAAATGATGGGAGCCTACTGTTTTCTATTGTTCCATGTTCCCAAAGAAATTCTTTGCTCAAATGTCATAACTCTTGGATTCTAATAGGATTCTTTACATTTATTTTATTAGCTAAATTGTTCGTGTAGCTTTTTATATATCATCCCTAAAATCTTTTTGGAAAATACAGGGACATACATAATCAACAATGTGGTAAGCGTTTATTCAAGCACATTCTTTTTTTTTAACCTTATGATTCAATCTGGAAAGTGGGTGCTTTATATAGAATAGATAGTATGTGAAATTAATTAAGTTGAAAATTTAAATATAGCTTTCACCTTTGCCTGTTTCCTGTATTCACTAAAAATGGTATCACATATGCAAATGAATGTAACTATTTGAAAAATTTGGAGGAATAAGCAGCCATTACAAACCCACATACCTGCTTGGTCACAAAACTTTGTCCAGGAACCCTGCTTGGTGTGCTGGTTATCAGACCACTATCCTTCAGTAAGAGAAGATAGAATGTCCCCCACCAGATTACAATTTCCATTGCACCATATTTTGAAATAGGCACATCTATAATACAAAGGATGGTTGTGAAACATTCAGAATTTCTTGGGCAGTCCCTGGGAGCTCTAGCCAGGTGCATGGCTAGCTAATGGACAAGGCTAAAGGCACTCAGCCTCCACACTTGCTTAACTCTGAAATGAGGTCAGGGACAGTTAGGTCAGCCTTTTAGTAAAGGTGGACAAGCCAGTCTCAAACACTAAGGTACCATAATCTAGAATTTCAGACTCAGTGGATTGTTGAATATCAGTCACTACCTATAAAAATTGAATCACCCTAAAAACATGTGCAAAGAGTATATTGTCTAAAGGTAGCTCAAAATATCATAAAAAGTTTGAGGAGATTCATCTGACCTAAAGACTACACTGTAATTGCATGTGTATTAAAGATATTTCCTTAGCACCCATAGGAATTAGCAGTTCTAATGTTTACAAAGACTGAGGTGATGTTTTGGAAACTACTCTTGTAGGAGAAAGGCTTCCATATGTAGACACATGAAATGAGTGTCAGCCAAAAGGATCTATCAGGAGAATAAGCAGGATCATGCTTTTTCGGGAACCAAGACTTTTTAAAGCAGAAACAGGATCTGGCTGATGGAAATAAACTTTTATATCTAAAAGCCTTGGTGTTCTAAAAACCAAGTTATACCATGGTACGATATAAGGAATTGAGCTTAAAACAAAACACAAACAGTTCCTTTAAAGATAGAACTTATTTTTTGACATAGGTTGTGAAATTTATTTCTAAATTTTAAATTCAGTAAACATGTATTCCTTTCCCAAATGAGAATTCCGCTTAGGAAAATACAAGTTTGAAAGGCTTTTCTTCATTAGTCTAACTTTTAGGACAAGTCAGGGGTAGAAATTTAGGAAATGCAAAAAAGAACAAAAATTAATACAATTAAAAAAAAAACAAACCTCAGGAAGAGAAATAGAAAAGTGAATTATGTTATGAAACTACATACACAACTGGAGAACACATATGTTGGTAACTTGGGGACAACAGAGCACCTTCTAAATTCTCTCTCCCCCACATGTGTGCCTTGCTCCATGTGTCAGCTTTGGTCTCTCAGCCTGGCTCTTTATGGGATGCATCTGTAAGCAGCTCAGAGTTTACTGCCCAAGAGCTTATAACCAAAGAAGATAAGAAGCCTCTACCTCTAATGCTGGTTAGAAAAATTCTGGAGAAGAACTATGAGAAACTCAGTATGAGTCACATACTCAGGCCTGGGTTTGGGACAGCCAGAATCAGTTTTCTTTGGCCAGGAAAAGATGTGATTCTGATCGGCAGCCACGGTCAGAGCTACACAGTCAGAACTGAATTGAACAGGAGATTCTTCTGGGCAAGCAAAACAATAAGCATTTAATCCACAAAGTATTTATAATTAACATTGTATTGCGATTACCCCATATATTTTTATTTAAGTCCACATACCATTTTCTAAGAAGCACAGTTTGTATTTCTGCACTTGTTAAAACAAATTTTAAAACTTTACAGGTTTAGTACAAAATGAGGTGTGAAATATTATGCTTCACAAAAATCACAAAATGTTTTGTGTCGCAAAAAGTTGTGTGATTCTCTAAGAAGCAATAGAAACATTTTTTCATACATGACATTTCCTTTGGGTGCAGTCATTGAGCTTTAAACATTAGAATTTCAGTCAAAAGGGCAGATTGTGAAGTTGGGGCACAAAAGAGAAGCTACAAAAGTTGTCTTATACCAACAATAGAGGAAACAAATGTATTTCTGGCAAATTAGTAAGGACACGGCTGCAAAACCTGCTTTAAAATATTTTGAAAAAGATGATATTTTAGAGTATTCCAAACTGAATTCTAAACTGAGGAGATTAAAAAAAGGAAAAGTGAGGTCTCCGTAAATCCAACCTAGGTTGTGTAGAAAGATATCATTAAGAGATCATACTCAGGTCGTCACGATATGCCAGATGGGTCAGATTGCTCACAGTAGCCACGTGGATTCTGGCCAAGCCAGGCTCTGGAAAGCAAGTTCCTGACACCAAAGGAAGGATATCCTAAACTTGAAACCAGAAGTGGGCAATGTAAAAATCCTTTCTAAACCAATGGCACACCTTGAAATCAGAGAGCAAGAATTAAAGTCCAGTAAGGTACTTGGCGTTGCGGACAGGTCAGACGTTAGAGGTCGATGGAGAAAGCAGCTGCCAGTGGAACAGAACAGACCCTGTCAGTTGA
This sequence comes from Craseonycteris thonglongyai, assembly GCA_004027555.1. Classification (NCBI taxonomy): domain Eukaryota; kingdom Metazoa; phylum Chordata; class Mammalia; order Chiroptera; family Craseonycteridae; genus Craseonycteris; species Craseonycteris thonglongyai. Next base: position 20,619 of record PVKE010011413.1, on the reverse strand, counting down.
GACAAGAGCAGAGTTCCTTGCCTGGAACATCACTTGTACACTAGAGATGAGCAAATTACCATGTGGATTATGTAATCAAAGATCATTTATGAGAAACATGTACAAACCTGATGTAAAATCTCCTTTAGTAGAAAAACTAAAGTACCTTCTGTGGGTTTTCGCATATATTTTCTTCTGTATTGTGTTGGAAGTCTTCTGTTTGTGTATGGACCAAGGCAACAGGGAATCTGGAAGAAATAGGCAGGGCCTCGAATGGCAAAGAAGGATTAAACAAGAACAATTCTGGCCTCTAGCCACTTGCACCTGGTAGAGAGTGTCAAGAAAACCACAGATTTATGCCTGGGGCTTTGCAAGTTAAAAAAAAAAAATCAATTAATTTGTTCAACAAATATTTATTGAGAGTATTCATTACCTATCAGACAGTTTGCCAGGAGGTAGAGATGCAAAGATGGAGAAGACACACTCTCTTCCTTTAAGGAGATTGCAATATCAGGGTGAGGTCAGCAAATAAAATTTACATTATAAATAAATGTTTAATGGATTTATATTACAGTGAAAACCTAGATGAGGGAGCATTTCACTCTAACTGATCAAAATGACTGGAAGTCCAGAAACAAGCTATAAAGAATGACACAATATACTATGCAAACTAAGACAAAGTCAAAAAACTAAACTTTAATTTAGAAACTACCAAGAAGTAAGGAAATCATGCCCAAACAGATTTCTTATAAATGCTGAGTACTTCCTGCTTTGGGATGGGCCAAAAATATTAAGATAACAAGCTGAATGTATTCTGCTGAAACCAGGAAGTAAAAAAGATCGTGCATACTAAACTTAAAAAAAGAAAGAAGAAAGAAAGAAAGAAAGAAGGAAAGAAAGAAAGAAAGAAAGAAAAAAAGAAAGAAAGAGAAGAACACTTAAAAGATTTAGTGAATAAAAATAGTATTGAATTTGAAATGAGACATAAGAAATAGGCATATTGTTTATTTTCAAGATATGTTTAGCAACTCAAATTGTTTGCTCTCGTCAATGTAGAAATCTTCCAAAGGAGTAACAAGAGTCCCAATTTGTCCCCTTATTCAGGAAGACTTGTAGTGCAAAACAACTTAAAACAATTAAAAAACAAAATCTTCCAGTCTCCCCTCTCCTTCTCTCCTTCCATGAACTCTTATAAGTCTTTGATCACTTGAAAGGAATGTGTGGGTGGCATGTAACCTTTAGAAACATTTTTCTGCCAGTTTACTAGAGGGAAGTTTTCTTTTTCTTTTCTTTTCCCCTGGCCCTAAGTTCTGCTCAAAACTGTACCTAGCTGCTTTGTTCACAGCTGCTCAGAAAGGCTCTGGTAAAAAGAGAAGAGTTGAAGCTGTGAAGGCAGACAGTACCCCTTCAAAACCAGATTGTTGTGGCCCCAGACCTTCCTGTCTGTTTTTGTGGGATGGCTAGTGGTTGGTGAATCATGTTACCAGGTGTATTTATAGACCATGAATTATAAATACGTAAATAAAAGCCGTTATTGCCTGTTAAAGAGTCTCAGAATGAGCTAAGGCAATAACCAAAGGAATGTCTGATAATCAAATATGTTGTTATTATGAAAGAGCGAGCAAAATTCAACAGATCAGCCTAGAGGAGTTCATTAAAAAGACAGGGATTCTGGCTGAGTCCTCATATAGTGGCTTGCACTTAAATGATGATCTATAAAATTGGTTGTGGAATCACTAGCAATGATTTTCAGGTGTAAAGTTGACTCTCCTTTGTTTCATGTACCTATTTCTCATTTCAGTTTGAAATATACATGGCATATAAAACCGGTGTATAAGTCTTCCTTCTCACTGTTTTTTTGTTTTGTTTTGTTTTGTTTTGTTTTGGCTTCATTGTCCATTAAAGTTATACTCTTATAAAATGCAATCATAGGATTCATGATAACTACTGCATTGGTAGAGAAGAGCTGGACATGGTAACTGAATAATAAATCCCCTCCCTTAAAAAATTACTCATTGATCTGATAACCTGAGTAACCAACTAGTAGCCCGCCCTGGAGAGGTTTTCTTAAATCAAGAGCTCAGAACCACTGAGCCACTTCTGAACTGCCTCTCAGAGCAAGTTCTTCAGGTAGGAAACAGGAATCCAATGAAAGATCCAAAAGACAGTTGAAATTATGAAATATGAAAAGTTAGGTAGTGTTAGAGATATGGGTGTAAAGCATAGATATACACACTTTAAGAAAAGATGGCATCTACCTTCGAGGACACTAGGTTTCTGTAGTCACTTAAAAGTGGCATCCAAAGTGGGGTGTGCTAGCTCAAGCATGTGCAAGGTCATCATCTCCTTTAATAAGGGAGAGAAAAATTGGAACTTACATTTATATTTATTTTGTCATAGAAAGTAAATTAAACCTTATTACGGTAATATTTAATATATAGATTCAAATAGCTAGTATTAAATACATGCGTGTTTATGGGTTTCGTGTACAAATCTTTCTCTGTTGGCTTTTGTTATTCATTAGATGTTTATATCATTTTGTCTGTTTAATTTATTGATGTTTCCCAAGGTTTAGAAGAGGGCTGGAATGTGGGAGCAATCAAAATTTTATTTTGGAGTGAATTGGAATACACTTGATCACCAAGATTAAAGACTACTGTCTTAAATTTAAGTGTGGTAACAGTGAGATTTTTCAAACAATTAACTCAGATTCAAGCAGGAAATCATGTTCGTGCTTTTGTCAAACTGTATAGATCAGAGAGATAACCCTCAATGGTTTCCATCAGACAGCATGTCCTTTGCATAAGGAAAGGATTAGGTAAACCATTCAAGGCCCAGAACAGGCCTCTCTGGAGGCCAGAGAGGGAAGCAGCTTCTTTATCTGGACTTGGACACCAGAGAAGATGGTGGATAGAGACTGTGGTCACAGGAGACCTGAGACCCGTACAAATCCCACCCTCCCTCACCATGGACTCCATCATAAGTCAGACTTAAAAATGTCCCACCTTTTCTCAATTGATGAGGAAAAGTGAAAACCTTACACTCTGCCTAAAATAACAGATACTGTATCAGAGATGTCACTGAGAAAGAAACATGGACTTGTCAGTCATAAAGTACTAGGTGTAAATCCCAATTCACCTACTCATTACCTGTATAATCTTGAGCAAATGTCTTGATTTCTTCAGCCTCACTTTCCTTATGATGAAAAATTAAAAAGTCACTAATCTTTCTCGCAGCTTTGTCATGGTGATTAAATGATTTAATAGCACATGTTCAAATTTCAGTGTTTCTTATGTTTCAAAACTTTTATTAAGCCTAACCCTAATAATATCATGTTACTGTCATTTTTCCCTTAAGTACATGTATTTAAAAAAGAAAATTTTGAGTCATTTACATAAATTACCACTTTTCATAAGCAGAAAGCATTATAAATTTAATGCATATCTCCTAAAATTAGGGGAACCACATTTTTTAGTTGCCTCGACAATTTATTTCTGTTGTCCTGCTGTAATAGTTTATAGTGTTCCTTTTACTCACAAAAGAATTTTAGCCTAGGCAACAAATGATGGGGTCAGGCTACCTAGAATTATCTGTGTACCCCCAAGGGTTCATTGAACATTGGGGAACACTTCATTTCCGCGTGTGCCATCACGCCTAACAGAACAGCTGGCACATGGAAATCACTCAACTACGAGAGTTTTCTTCTTTCCATGGCGCTCCATGTGAGATGGCAGTCATGGTCCAGAAGCTACAGAGAGTGCTTGTGATGCGGGGTAGAGACAAGCGCTGTGGGAAAGCAGGACACAGAGAAAGCAAACAGTGATGGTCATGGATCCTTTCGTGTCCTCATATCCTCTCATACTGTGGGGTCTGGGTCATTCGGGTGTAGATATATTAATGAATGAGCATGATTTAGCAACTTAAAAAAGTGAAAATAGTGTTCTTCAACAAAACACCTACACTCACAATAAACTTCCAGTTATCAGATAAGTACCAGGGATATAATATACAATCCCTGTATAGTATAGTACATACTATAATATACGTAAAATATATTTATAATATACATACATCTATATGTATAGTTATGTAACGTATCTTCCTGGCATTGAAAAAAAAAAAAGGCACAGGAATTAGTGAGATGCTAGAAATTGTGACAAAAATCCAATTGTTTTCATCTCAACTCAGATCAATGAAAATTTCGTGGTGACTGGGGAGTAGGATTGGTTTTAGATTCGCTCTTACACTTTCTTGCATCTTATGGATGATAATAGCACAAGAATCAAACAAAGGTATACAACTAAAGTTTTCTTAGCATCTTAAACTACTTACCTTCTACATAGCCAAGAAAATATTTTCTTGAAATAAATTAATTACCATTGCTACTATAGTTAAAACATGGGGATGCTGGATGGCTCAGCTGGTTGAGTACTCACTTTGCAGCCCTAAGGTCCGAGGATCGAGTTTCAGTCCTAGCCCCAGGCTGTGCGGACCCACATACTGAACTGGGGTGTGCTTCTTATGTGAGGGGCCCCCAGTTTGGTTCCTGCCAGGGCGAGCTTTCATGTAGAAGGCCCCCGGTTTGGCCCCAGGCTTGCGGGGGCATGCCTCCCATGCAGCAGGCTCCTGGCCTGGTTCCTGCCCTGCACAGCTCCATGCCCACCATGACTCCACGCCCACCTGTGTGGAATGAAACTATGTCAAAAAACTGATGACATACAACTATGGAGACTGCTCTGGGCCCTCCCCCTTCTCTCTCTGTCTCTATTTCTCTCTGTATCTCTCTGTCTCTATCTCTCAATGTCTCTGTCTCTCTCTGTCAATAAAATAAATCTTAAGAAAATAAAACAGAAAGTACTGTGGTAATTATTGAAAGTAAAAGAAGTTGAATTGTGAGTAGAGATATAAACCCATCCCAAGAGAAAATGTTTACATAACTGCTATCTTCCAGTGGGATTTGTAACCTTTACAAATAATAACTCTGTGATTTTTGCAGTACCAGTACCCTTCCTAATGCAAAAAGAATGTTTCCAAGATTATAGAATAGTGGGTGCTGGGATAGCTCAGCAATTGAGCCCGTGCCTTGCAATCTCGAGGTCTGGGGATAGATTCCCAGCCCTAGCCTGTGCAAAGCCCATATGCTGAACTTGCAGCATAACTGGTAACCACCAAGATAGCGCCGTAGCAAAGGCACTTACCTCCCATGTGGAAGCACCCAGTGTAGTTCCTGCCCTGTATGGCCTCACCTCCACCTGTGTGGAACAGAACCATGTCACAACTAATGATATACAACTGTGGAGACTGCTGTGGGCCCGCCCCTCTTTTCTATCATTCATTCATCTATCTATCATCTATCTATCATCTATCTATCTATCTATCTATCTATCTATCTATCTATCTATCTATCTACCTACCTACCTACCTACCTACCTATCATCTATTTCTCTCAAACAATAAAATAAAATCCAATTTAAAAATGATTACAGAATAAATTAAGTAAATCTTAAAATAAATTCCATGTAGTTATAGAGTTCATTACTTATTTTTTAACTAATAGGAAACGTTCCTTTTTCATTATGCAACAATCTCAATTTCATAACAAAATGAATTCTGGATTGTTCTATTAATAAGGTTGTTGGATAGCCCTTTTCTACTTTCAATATATGCTAAAAGGGTTACAAAATTTCATTTTAAATAAAAACAGCATCCATGTGAACATTTCAAACTTCAAGATAGTAAAAGAAATAACTAGATGATTAACAAACAAATACAGATAAAGGAAAATATGAGCTTTAAAAGGTCAAAGAAAAAGTTGCAAGTAGCTAGAATTTTCTGCATTTGCCCTCTGAGGTTTTCTGAAACCTCTTTTGGGGGGCAAAACACCTTTCCAAGTGAAGTAGTTTTGAAAGTAGTTTCAGTAGTTTCAACTCTTCTGATGTGTTACGGTCTAAATCAAGAAAACACTTCCTTTGTCTGCTTATCAGTGGGTACTTGAGTATGCAGAAAGGATGAGGTTCCAAGTGGAAGGTACTTCCCCAATACCTTGTACTTGTAGTTCTAAAGGCTGGCTGTTTACGCATTGAAGAGGTAGTTTTTTAAACAAGTATCAGCATTCTGCATGAAAAGAAATCCTGTGTGTTCTTTCTTTAGAATGGGTGAGGGGAGATTATAAAATATACTTCATTATAAGCTGGGATCTTATGAACAGATTAGTTTTTTACTGTTGCTGTTCTCTTAGAGGAAATTTTTACCCAAGGTTAATTTGAGGCTACCTATAATCAAAATAACACAAATATAAAAGATGTAAATCGTGCTAAACCTTCTTCTGCTTTTATTGCTAAGTTTCACTCGTATATACAACCACTTGTAATTTGTCATTACCTTTTCCAGAAACATCTAAATTTTAAAGGGAGCATCCAAGCTCCAAAGTGATCTAGCGGTTCAATATACAGTAATCAAAAGTATTCTGGGGGATCCAAAACAATAAGCTGATTCTGAACGTTTATATGGAAATGCAAATGATCTAAAACTGCCACAGCAATTTTTTTAAAAGAATAAAGTTAAAAGAATTATAATACAGAATTTTAAGATTTACTATAAAGCCATATAATCAAGACAATGAAGTAGTAGCAAAAATTATACATATGAGAAATGGGATAGAAAGTCCAGAAATAAGAGCCATGCATAAAATCATTTGATTTTAAACAAAGGTGCCAGGCAAGTGTTTTCAATAAACTAGAGCTGGATATCTATATGGAAAACAATAACAGCTACTCTGGTTGTATGTTGTAAACAAAAATCAAATGGATCCTATATAAAACCTAAGCTGTAAAATCAATGGAAGAAAATACAGGTGAAAATTTTTGTGAACCTGGGTTAAGCAAAGATTTTTTTGTTTTTGTTTTTACATAGAATACACATACACACACACACAAAAGCATGACCCATAAAAAAAAAAGTCAAGCCATAAATTATTAGAAGTCATTATCTAATAAAGGACTTGTATTCAGAGCATACAAAAGGCTTTTACAACTAAATGTTTTTTTAAATGAATGGGAAAATGATTTACATACACTTCACACAAAATAATATGAATTAGCAATATGACTGGCCAAGAGATATTCATCATGATTAGACATAGAAGAAGTATAAGCTAAAACCACAACAAAATACCACTATAAACCCACTAAAATGGTTAATTTAAAAACACTGATAATACCAAGTATTGTCGCCTGTAGAGCGACTGAATCTCATAGACACTGCAGGGGGGAATGTACAATGATACAACTACTTTGTAAAAATTCTTTGGATTTTTAGTTTTCCTATTTTAAGTTAAACTGCCCATATGACCCAGCATATGACTACCAGTATATGCCCAAGTGAAATATAAGCACATATGTCCACACAAATACTTGTATATGAGTATCCACAGCAACTTCATTCATAATTGTTAAAAATTGAGGGGAAGCCAGTATGGCTCAGTGAGTTAAGTGCTTACTTTGCAGCTCCGGGGACCAAGGATCGAATCCCAGTCCCAGCCTGTGCGGACCCATATGCTGAACTGGGGAGTGCCCCAGTTCAGTTTTCACCGGGGTAAGACCCCGGCCCAGTTCCTGCCCTATGCAGCCCTACTCCCAACTGTGGAATAAAACTATGTGGAAAAACCAATGATGTGCAACTATGGAGACTGATCTGGGTCCTCTCCCTCCTCTCTGTCTCTGTCTCTGTCTCTCTCTCTGTCAAAAACAATAAAAAAAGTTGAAACCAACACAAAATATATCAACAGGTGCACAGATAAAATACAGCTTATTCCCACAATGGAATAACACTCAACAAAGTGGTTGAAGCTGAAAATCATTATGCTCAGATATAAAGGTTTATAGAATGCTTGCTCTGGTCAGGGAGAGTGGCAGAAGCTGAGACTAGAGGTAAGAGAGGCAATACTGTGACTATCCTTGCACGGCAATGAGTTTGAATCTGTAACACAGACAATTAAGAACTGGGCAGGGAAATGTTATAATTAGCTCTAGCAGCAGGAACACTAGTTAAAACACTATGTGCATTAAAATCATGCAAAATAAAATAAAAAAGAGTAATACAACATTCACCATAACCCGCATTACCTATAGGGAAGATGTTACAAGTTATGAGAGAGGCACTTAGGTAAATGAGACAATTCACTGTCCTAGGCCTAGTTAGATGGTGTTCACTGCAGTATTAGGCTTTAAACTTTGAGACCTGTTACATATTGTACCTTATATGAGTTAAACATCACGCTATTAAGAAGAAAAGTTACATGGAAAGTAATATAAAAGAAATAAACCTACAGGAAAAATTTGTACAAAATATGATAAGGGCCGGTATTAGAATAGGGGTAGTGGTAATGGGGATGGATTGGGCTGTGGTTGTTGTGTGGGCAGAGATTGGAGAAGGAAGAAGAAGAAAAAGTTAGAGATTACTTCTAGGACACTAGCTCAGGGAATAATGTGAAAAGGAAAGCCATTTAGTTACCAAAATGTATTTGAGAGAGGAGCTTCCCCTAAGTCTTTTAAAGTCATATAATAAACAAGACCATTTACTTGACCTATACAGAGTGTTATCCTAGGGTCCTATAAACCCACAAATGTACAGGCCTATTATATACACAGGTAACAATACTATCATCACAAGAAAATATATACATGTATTTGTTATAATACAACATAATATTTTTAAATACCACAGATCCGTAAAAATAATCTTTAGAAGCTTATTCTTCTTTTTGCAAAGGTTGACAATCATTCCACCTCTATCAGAGTACTTCCCACATATTAAGTTACCTGGCTTGTCTACTCAACTATTCCATGTACCAAGAAATCTGAAACCAACAGCCTGAAAATAGACTGTCAAATTCGAGGGCATGTGAAAACTCACATTCCTATAAGAGACATGCAGTGAAGGCTTTGTTGAATCATATTAAACTCTGACTACATACCTGTGCATTGAAAACGGCTTCTCAGTCTTGCCCTGCTCCTGGCTTCACCAGAAGTGAGTAAGAAAAATCAAGGACTTTCTCTAGGATAGGCCATGTGTATCATTTATATGGCACAGTACCTTTCTTTTCTGTTCTGTTTAAAATGGTATGTATAGTCAGCCTAGTTTAAGATGATCAAAGAAGAAAAATTATTCTGATGAACTATTCAAAGCAAGTTCACCTTTTAGTTAACAATATGTGTTGTCTTTTGCCTCAGTAGAGCTTTTGATGTCACGTAATGAAAGTCTATCCTTGATGTTGATCCTAAACGTGGAGGTTTTGTAACCTTGTCTACTCTCGTTTTTATGTCTTAGAGGTATGTGGGTTAGGAAGTCGAGATAGACACATATTTAAACAGATCTGTCAGTTTTATTTTGAGAAAACATCTTGAGATAAATCTGATAGTTCAATGGAGAAATTTGAACATATTAGCTTTTAATTACACTCTTCTTAACAGAATAAACTTTAGACTTGTATTTAAGCCTAGTTATTGTTATTTTAAGTTATAATAACATACAGTACTTTGGCAGGTGTCAAAAATCCTGAATTATAAGAAAAGCATGGGTGGTCTTAATAACAGAAACGCCTAACTGCCGTACCTACAAATCAGGCACTATGCTTATTCTACCTTTTGCTTTCTTTTTTAAATTTGTTTTAGTCCCTTGGTCAGTAACTCATAATAATTTTTCCTTTATGTAGTCATTTTTATTTCTATCAATCAAGTAAATCATAGTCATAGTAATCTTGAATTTTTGTTGTTTTCACTGTTATTACACATACACAGGGGTACCCAACACCCCAACCCAACAGTAGTTAGGGGTTACTAATTTTGTTAGTGGGACACTTTCATATCACATAGTGATTATCCCTATACCATTTCAGACTTATATTTAGAGGAACAATTTTATTTAGTAAAATATATTTTAGGGCTACTATTGGCATAATATATGTGAATGCAAGTAAGTTGAGCTTATGTTTTATGAAGTTATTTTGTTTCATTTTAATCTAACCTTTGTTAAACTTTTACTAACACTTGGTACCTAGCTAGAAACTATAAAGACTATTAAAAATATAAAATTCTTCAATCTGTAAGTCCTTAATGAAGTTACAATATGATTGAGAGAATCACAGATATGCACAAAACAAGTAAAGGATATGGATACAGTATTTAAGAAAATGTAGAACAAGTGATGGACCTGAGAAAATGTGAAGAAATTAGTGTAGAGGGATCTAGGAAAATAAAGTATTTAAGTATACCTCAAGAAATTATGCAAAAAATTCAGATGCCTTCTTTAACTCATTCCTGGAACTTGGAATAAAATACTTAAAATAATAAAAATAGGGGATGCTGGGAAGGCTCAGTGGGTTAAGTGCTCGCTTTGCAGCCCTGGGGCCGAGAATCAAATCCTGGCCTTGGTCCATGAGGACCCATAGGCTTGCCAGGGTGAGCTTTACATATGGGAGGCTCCCGGTTTGTTCTGCAGCTCATGGGAGAGTGCCTCCCATGCAGGAGGACCCAGTCCCTTCCCACCCTGTGCAGCCCACCACCCCCATGTGTGGAAATGAAACTATGTTGAAAACGCATATGTATGACAATGGAGACGGCTCTTCTTGGCCCTCCCCCTTCTCTCTGTCTCTGTCAAAACTAATAAAATAAATAAATAAATAAATACAGGATCACCTGTATTTAGAAAGATAAAATAAAAATAACTGAAATAAGAAGACTTAGTAAGGCTAATATACTATTTATTTCAGGCTACTATATCAAATTACTATAGACTGGTGGCTTACACAACAAGCATTTATTTCTCACAGTTCTAAAAGCTGGAAAGTCCATGATCAAGCCACTGGCAGATTTAGTGTCTACTGAAGGCCAGCTTCCTGGTTTATAAAGGACTGTGTCCTTACATGGCAGAACATTGAGACAGTTCTCTGGAATGTCTTTTATAGTGCGTTAATCTTATTTCATGACCCAATCATCTCCTAAAGGCCCAGTCTCCTAATATTGATACAATGGGGTTATGATTTCAACCTGTGAATGTAAAGAGCTAAAAATATTCAGTCAATAACAGCTGGTGATGCACTAATCCTGACATGGGCCCTGAGGTTTTGATTTAGGTAACAAAATAGTGGTGGGTTCCATAAACCATAAAGAATGACAGAAAAAAACGAGTCCTTAAAAATGCACAGTGTTCCCTCGCCACTTCGCGCTTCATGTTTTGCGGCTTCAGTGCTTCGCAGGTTTCCCCAAAATATTCCTCAAAAAATAAAAATGAAAAAATACAACCCTGTCGGCAGCCACATGGCGGAAAGGAGCGTTGTTTCATGTGGATGCGCGCGAGAGAAGGATCCCTGCATGTCAAACAAAGAGCTGAGCTGACTCAGAGTCCATCCCACGGGCTCTCATCAAGGCGCCTGATTGGTTTCCGGGGCGACATCGACCCATGAGAGCACGAGTGGGTTTATCCCTGTGAGTTGATTGTCTGCGCATCATCGCAGCCTCACCTCGCATCTTCTCTTGTTGTATCTCGCCAGTCTTGTCCATGATGTTGACTGTCTCGCATACTGTATTTTAGTGTTGTGTTGGCGATCACTTGTTTGGTTTAAGCGATCACTTTTTTTATTAATTAAGCCCTTATAATGCCGCCTAAGCGCTGTGCCCCTGCGAAAGCTTCCTCCGGGGCGCCCAAGAGGAAGAAGATGATGA
>PVKE010011412.1:0-40316 GCA_004027555.1 Craseonycteris thonglongyai | reverse complement strand
GGCACCAGCATTATGGACACACTCAATGGTTTGGTGTTTACCTGGAGAGGAGGGAGGAGGGGGGAGGGAGAGTTGTGGGGGTGGGGGGGTGGGCACCAGATATATGGTGTTGGAGGGGGACCTGATTCTGGGGGCTGGGCACATAATGCGATGCATGGGTGATGTGATGTCGAGTTGTACATCGTGAAACTAATTGTTACCAACCAATGTCACCCCATTAAATTTAACAATAAAATATAATAATACTACAAAAAAAAAAAGAAAGAAAAAAGAAAACTCATTGGAAATTCTCTTGGAAGTAATTGAATTGAGAGATTAATCTGGTGAGACTTGCCATCTACAAACCTAACCCAGCCCCATGTTTCTTCGGGCTTCCTCATGCTCTGCAATGCTCTCCATAACAGTGGTACATGCCCTCAGAAAAGTGTCGTCCCAGGGGCTTCACACCTTTTGTTGGAAACCTGAATGGGATTTCTTATTTCGTTTTTCAATTGGTTATTGAAATGGGGTGTATGTGTGTTTGTTAGATTTCCATTCTGCAGCCTTACTTGCTGAATTTGTTTGTGGGTTTTTGTAGGTAATCAAACATGTGCCCATTAACACAATTATACCTCCTCCTTTACAATACTTAGCCTCCCTATTGCTTTCTTTTTTCGTCTTACTGTGTTGCTGAAATCTCCAGGAAAATAAAAACTACAAGGAAGAGGGTGGGCCGGAGCCTCCAGGACTCCATCCTGTTCCACAGGTGAGTACAGGTGAATGCCCTGCCTCACATGAACTTGTGTATTACTGCCCTTAATTGCTAAGATGTTTTGTGAATGAGTGTTAAATATTATTGAAAGTTTTACTTTTCTTATTTCTTTTTTAAGATTTATTTTATTGTTTTGAGAAAAGGTGAGAAAGAAAAGGGGGGAGGGCCCAGAGCAGTCTCCATAGTTGTACATCATTAGTTGTGACATGGTTTCATTCCACACAGGTGGATGTGGGGCCACACAGGACAGGAACCAAAATGGGAGTGTCTCGAATAGTAGGCAAGAACCTTCATCGCTGAGCGATCTCAGCGGTTCCCAGTTGCATCGCAGTTCAGCATTGGGGTTTGCATGGGCCGGGACTGGGAACCGAACCCCGGACCTCGCAATTGCGAGGCAAGTGCTCAACCGCTGGACTATGAAATTGACCATCCTTTCCCTCTTTAATCTGTCAATGTGGACAATTTTCTGACACTACCCTTGTGCTTCTGGGATAAACCCTACTTGGTCACAATGTGTGGGGCGCAGAGTGCTGAGTTATATTCTGTTTAATAGGATTATTGCTCTAGCACCGTGGTGTCTTATATGTAATTCCAAAACCAAACCAAAACTTGTTGGTTTGGGGGTTTTTATTTGTTTGTTTTGTTTGTTTTTATGTTTATAGTAAACTCATTTGGTAAATGTTGCAGACTGAATATTGGTGTCCCATCAAAATTCCTATGTTGAGACCTCACCCCGGATATGGTGGTGATAGCAGGTGGAGCCTTTGGGAGGTGATTAGGTCATGAGGGGTGGGGGGACCCCAGGATGAGATTAGTGCCCTTCCTCCATGTGAGGACACAAGAAGACATGGTCTATGCACCAGGAAGCCCTCACATCTTGGATTTCCAGCCTTCATAACTGAGAAATCAATGTTGTTGTTTATAACCCCCCAGTTTGTGGTATTTTGTCATAGCCGCCTGAATGGACTAAGATAGCAGACGGACCTGAGCAGAAGGGACATGAGGCTACATGAGTATTTGCACTTTGGTCCTAGGTGCCGTCCCAGATCCGAGGGGATAGCACACAGTATGTGGCAAACTCGCTTTTAAAACATCTGAAAAATTATGAACTCCAACACCCTTATAACCCAGGGGATTGAGTGTAGGACTTGGGCCTGCATTTTATTTAGGATTTTGAAGGGGGGAAATGGCCCCGGAGAGCATCAAGCTGTCTTTTCATGGGTGGGGTCTCTTTAATGGCTGCTGAAAATTGTGACTTCTTCTGACTTCATTTGATTACCTGTAGCTTCTATAAAACCATACACTTCCTCCAGGTTTCAGATTTACTGGCATGAAGTTGTTCCCAGCCTTCTCTTATGACTTAGATCCTCTGTCCTGCCTAGAAATACAAGGTCTAACAATTAAGTTCGTGAACTCATCCTAGGAAAAGTGCTACATACTTCATTGCTGAGTATCACTATGGTCACCTCCGAAGCACTCCCCTTGGGAAGCTGTCCTTCAAAGCAATTTTGGAACTCCTTTTCTGAAATGACCATCAGAGCCATCATCTTATTATCCTTGATGTCCTGAATGTCATCCAGAGGTCTTCCTTTCAATATTTCCTTTATCTTTGGGTAAAGAAAAAAGTCACTGGGGCCAGATTAGATGAAGAGGGGGAGTGTTCCAATACAATTATTTGTTTACTGGCTAAAAACTCCCTCACAGACAGTGCGGTGTGAGCTGGTGCGTTGTCATGATGCAAGAGCCATGAGTTGTTTGCAAAAAGTTCAGGTCGTTTTTGTCTAACTTTTTTTTTTTTTTAAGATTTATTTTATTAATTTTTGACAGAGAGAAACAGAGACAGAGAGAGACAGAGAGAAGGGGCAGGGCCCAGAGCAGTCTCCACAGTTGACATTAGTTTTCCATATAGTTTCACTCCACAGGTGGGCATGGGGCTGCGCAGGGCAGGAACTGGGCCAGGAGCCTCCTGCATAGACCCCAGCAAGAACTGAACTGGGGGCACACCCCAGTTCAGCATGTGGGTACGCACGGGCCAGGGCCGGGACCCGATCCCTGGTCCCCGGGGCTGCAAAGCAAGTGCTTAACCCGCTGAGCCATCCCAGCTTTCCCTTGTCTAACTTTTTCACGCAGCCTTTTCAGCACTTCCAAATTCATAATGAAATATCTCTCTAATATCCAAAAAAGCTTAGCAACATCATTTTGACTCTTGATTTGGATTGACAGAACTTTTTTAATTGCAGAGAATTGGATGACTTCTACTGTTCACTTTGATGCTTTGTTTCAGGGTCCTATTATTCCATCACCAGTGATGACACAGCCCCAAACATTGTCTTGCCTCTCCTTAAGGTCTTGGCAAACTCAAGCTCCAACATTCTCGCAATGACACACAAAAACATGCAATCACAATAATGAACCCCACTCTGCAAGACACCGCTACACATCGAGACAAACACAGCTGTGAGACACTGATATACCAAGGTAATGAAACCTTACCGAGTTGTTTGTACAGTGCTCCTCACGTAAGAGAATGGTAGCAAGTTTGCGATCTTAATTGTCAGACCTTGTAGACTTTCATCCTCAAAGTGCTCAGTGCCTCTTCCTCATCAATCCTGCTACCTTTGTCTTTTTCTTTTGTTTGCTAATCCTCACTGTGTTTCTTTTGTTTCATCAACTTCCAGCCATCCTTCTCCCTCTTCCAGCCTCAGGGTTACCCTAATGCTCTTTTCCTGGAGACTTGCGTTGGACCCTCCCCCACTAACTTCTGTCTGGCTTGTTCTTATAAATACGTCCCAGGTCCTTAGGCACCCTCTGAGCATCACTCAGGCTTTGCTCTGTGGCACTTCCAGTTCCAAAGGCTTGAATTCCATCCTGATTTCATCTCTTAACCCATGAGCACATTTTCAATCCACCATCTTCCTCCTGCTCTCTGTGTAATTCCCGAGAACACAGGCCATGTGAATCCAGGTCTTTGAAAACTGAGACGCCTTTTGTGTCCTCCTATGCAGCTGGTTTTTGTTTCAGAGTCGAGAGATTGAAAAGCATATATTAGATTACACTTGTTAATTTGGTTATTTCGGTGCATCTGTGCCTCAGTGTTTGGCCTGCCTGACCCTTCAGTATGAGGCATGTAAAAATCTCCACCACTTTGTACAGCTCTTTGGTTTTCCTTGTCATTCTGTCCATTTTTCCTTTACATATTTCAACATTATGGTCTTAGGCCTATATTATACTCGATTATTATGTATTTTTGATGGCTGTTATTTAGCATCTCTCTTTTTCCCTATTCATGTTTTCTCCTTAAGTTATATTTGTCTGAGGTTAATATTGCTATTCTAGCTCCTGGGTTTGTATGTAAATGGTCTGTCTTTGCGTTCTTTAATCACCTACCTCCCTGTGTGGTGTTAGTGTCGCTTGTAAGCAGCATAGCTACCTCTGATGTTTTTAACGCCAGTCTGATTATTGTCTTTTAGCAAGTGATTGCAGTCCATTTATTGTAATTGCTGATATAGTTAGATTTATTTCCGTAATCTCATTTTGCATTTTCTGCCGACCACCCTAGGGATGTTTGCTTTGTTGTTTTTGCCTTCTCTTTTGTTGTATGAATAACCTTCTCTACTTTTCTCTCTTTAATTATCAGAAAATTATAAATTAAATTCCTGCTCTTTGAGAAATCCTTAAAAATGTTAAATACATACTATAAAGTCTAGAGTTCTTCTTCCAACTGAGTTTACAGCTAGGTGGTACGTGGCTACCCAAGGTCAGAATGAGGCTGTAACATGCTGTAACCTGCCTCTAAATCCCTGCTCCTCTTCCATCTTGGCATTGCTTTAGCAGTTCAGGTGTCGTTTTTTTGTTTGGGGGATTTTTTCTCTTTCTTTTTTGTTGTTGTTGTTTCCCCTATGTTTTGTTTTGGACACAAAAATTAATAGGCTATGTTTTGATAGTCAATCGTTAAATTTACTGACATTTTATCAACTTCTTGTCTCAGTGGATTTTATTTTAATAAATAATGCTCTGTAATAGTTCTCTTAAAAGCATCTGAGTGGTGAACTCACTTAACCTTCTTGTACCTGAGTCTTTATTTTTTCCTCACTCTTGAATGACAGGTTGTGTGGTAGGAGATGTGAGCTATTTTCCTTTACACCTCTGCTTCCTAGCATCCTTGGCCTTCCTGCCTTCAAGTTCATTGGCCTTTTCCCTCTGGCGCTGTTGCGGTTTTCCTGTCCTCAACACGACAGTGACAGTGCATCTACATCAGCAGAAACCCTTGGCCTCGCCCCCATGAGTGGCTCCTGTTCCTGCATCCTTCCCAGCTCAGTTTCTGGACCTTCCCATCACTTGAGTGTCCCCTCAAGCAGGAGTGTCAAACTGGTGGCCCGTGGGCCAAATGCGGCCCCTGAGGTAATTTTTTGTGGCCTAAGATGCTCTGAAATAAAATGAAAATAGAAAAAATTGTTATGAAGAAAATAGCCTTCCACTAGCATCGTGGGCCACAAAAAATTACCTCGGGGGCCACCAGTTCGACACCCCTGCCCTAGGGGAAGATGTTCCTCTCTCGATAGAAATCCACAACTGAAGTGCATTCACCTGTTGGGAACATGCCCTCAGCAAGTGCAGCCCAAGTGGTTCCTCCTCCAGCAGCAGCCAGACAGCTTTGGGTTCACCCTGCTCTTGGGGTCACTAAACTTAGCCCCCCTTATATGCAGATGGCGGCCAGGCTGGACCCTCAGCGTCCCAATATGTTGACATCTCAACACAGCCTCAGTATTTATATAACCCTGTTAGCGCCGTTTCTTGTTGGAACGGACAAGCCCTCTAGAGAGTTTGGACTCCTGTTAGCAGTCACAGAGCCTCGGGCCACCTCCCGGGACCTCATTCCAAGCACTAATGAAATCACCGGCCAGGGTCAGCCCCACCAGCACCTTCCCTCCGGGCGAAGCACCTCTCGGGTGGAGGCTGCCAGCAGGCTGGCCACGCGGCCCGCCTTCACACCATCACTGTGAAGGTGAGAACGACGTGGAGGTGCTTCACAAACTCACAATTCTGCGTCTGCAGAAGTCCCCTTCTGTACCCACCTGGAACTCGTGCGTATTGGTCAGGTGCATTTACTCATTAAATCCCGGATTAACTGGATACAGGTATGGTCTGTCCCTACAGATCCTCACTCTGGGGGGGGCAAGGCACAATGGGGGTGTCTGTTGGACCCCAGGAGGCCACACTTCCCCTTGGCTGGGGAGGACAAGATGTCTGCAGGCGGGTGGAGGAGAAGCAGTGCCCTGAAATGAAATCTGGGTCCTTTCTGGAACCAGGGAGGGTGCTGAGGGTAAACAGGAGGGCCTGGGGCAGGAGCAGGATCAGAGCATGGCCTGGAAAAGTCTCAGGGCTCAGCGAGCCAGAGGTGGAGAAGGGAGGGTCTGGAATGGTCCAGGCTTCCAGCTCAGCAGCTTGGATGGAGGTACAGGAGGCAGAGTGGGTGGGACTTTTAGAAAGGTGGGGGGCGGGCCTCAGGTTTGTGCCTCTGATCTCCAACTGCCAGAGGGCGGTGGGTACAGACTGGCTGTCTACCAGATACTTCCAAGCGAGAAGTGGTGGGGAAGGAGGGTGTCGGCTCCCAATATTCAGGTAGCATCAGGACCAAGGAAAAAGGCGAACATGCTGATTCTCTCCAAAGGCAGTTAGCCAGACACTGCTCAGGGGGACCTGGGTTGCCCTTGCCCAGCGGCTGAGTTGACCTGGCATTTCAGCCTGGCCTGCTGTCATGGCCGCTGTGGGGACGCTCTCTCCGGCCCTGGCACTGATCTGGGTGCTGCCTCTCCCGGCCTTTCTGCCCAGGTTCATCTCTGGAGGAGAAATGTCAACAGGGAGGGCTCTTGGCCCCTGAGGCCCGTCTACCCTGTGCCTTCCTCCTGGGCCCTGCCCCTGGAGAGGGAATCATAGCAGCCCCACAGAGACCCTGCCCCTGGGTGAAGGAGCCCCCTCTCACCAGTGGCCCAAGAATGAAGAGTGAGATTAAATGCAGCAACAATGTCATCAGACTAAATTGATTCCATTACAGCAATTGATTTCATCTGAATGGTCATTAATGTGATTTATATGGCTGTTTGGGATTCTCTGCTCCCAAATCTGTCACCAGTCCACTTGATATTGATTCAAAGACAACAGTGCCAGTGCCCAGTGGAACAGTCTGGGGTGGGCGGCATGCTGCCCTGCCTGGGCTGATTTAGGGACCCCCGTGCCCCTTCTGGCACCCTTCCCACTCTGCAACACACACGCCCTCCCCGCCACACCCCTCCACCCCTCCCTGGCCTCCACTCCTCTGATTGAAGAGTTGCGGACCCAACACGACTCGAAGCTTCTCCCGGCTGTGTGGGAAGAACAGTGAGGCAGGAGAGGCGGCTCGGGCCCTGCAGGCCCCCAGGCTGCCCCCAGGCTGCCCACAGTGCCAAGGGGATAGATCCTGGCCTCCCGCCCCCAGGCCTGAACTAGCCACCAGGTGGCCTCATTTACCTGCAGCTCATCCCACCAGCTTCTTCCTAACAGGCACCTTCCCCAGCCCTGGCCTAGGGCCCCAGTGAAATGACATGTATGATGACAACAAGCAGAAAACACACTCACTGAGGCCACTCTAAGGACCTTCCCCAGCCCTGTTTCCAGGGCCCAGGCTGCTTTGGGAGCAGAAACTCCCTGGTCCCTCAACGACATTCCCTCCATGCCTGCTGCATACATGAGGCCAACCCAGGGCATTTAATGCCAGGGCCCATCGCCACAGGCCACCAGGGACTGAAGGGTGATGGAGGCCTGGCCTGAGGTCATGCCCATGGGGGCCTGTCCCTGCCTTTGCCCCACCCACCCCCAACATCTTGTCTGGGGTTCATACCACCCCTCCCTGGCCTCCACACCCTCCTGCCCAACTCAGAGGGCAGCCCCCCACACCAGTCCCTTGTCTGGGTCCTCAGCACCCTGAGGCTCTGTATATGAAGGACAGGGGACTTGTACCCCCACCCTGGGGTCTTGGGTGGCATGATGGCCTCATCCCTGACACCAGTTCGTCTTGGTGAGGGTTTTACTGAGTCAATTTTTCAATCAAAGCCAAGTCTCCAAGGGCTGTTATGATTTACAAATTGCTCTAAAATTCGCCTATCTGAGCCTAGCAACTGTGTGCTCTGGCCTGCCCTCGCCCTAGCCATGCCTGCACCCTGCCCGCCATCACTGTGGCCAGGCCTCTGCCCACACCTCGCCCGTCCTCCAGCTCTCCCCACCAAGGCCAGGCCTAGGCTGACCCGGCTTGCCCGACCACAGTGTTGCCCCTGCTACCCCAGAACCTTCGGGCCAGCCACGGGGAGGAGGCCAGGCTAGCTGCAGGGCCCATGCCAGGGTGAGGCCTCAGGCGAGCTGTGCCCACCTGGCCAGGGCCCTGGGAGGGGCCGGCACCTGAGACCCTCTCTGGAATGGACGCAGGCAGAATTCTGTGCTGACCCTGTGGCCGGCAGCCCCTTGATCCCTCTTGGGAAAACAAGGGTCCATATTGGGCTCCCTCTCCCCTGGGAGGGACAAGGGGGTGCAGGGTCGCTGTGGGGGTTGTATTTGCAGAAGAGCATGTGTGGGGGACAGGGTAAAGGTGAGAAGGGCCCATCGACCCTCCCAGCTGCCCCCTGAGTGAGAGCTCAGGACCATCTCAGAGACAGCAGAGGGAGGACCAGGCTGCTGCCTCCTTCCATTCCAGCCCAAGGTCCACGCCGCCTGGGCCCTCTTCCCTGGAGCCGCACTGCCCTCTGCTGGTTCCCACATGTATGGCAGAAGCCACTAGGACCCTGGCTTTCCCTCAGGTCTTCCCTGCCACCCTGGCTTGAGCACCCTCCCACACCAGGGCCTTGGCCAAGTCTGACGGGCTGGTTATCACCTGAAGGAGACAGGAAACTGTGTCCAATGGAGTGGGGCCCTGGCTGGATTCTCTCATCCCCGTGTCAAGTGGCCAGCTCAGCTGTACAGGACCCTGGCCCCGGCAAATGGGGGCTTGTAGCCCAGGGACAGCCCTGGAAGGAGTCCAGGACAGAGCCTGATGCCCAGGGTCTCTGCAGCCCAGCTCCTATAGAACCAGGACCAAGTAGCTCTGGGCTCCTCACTCCCAAGACCTCAGGGCCACAGAGCCCCCACTGCTTCAATATGCTGTCTGTCCAACCAGATTTTTTTTATCACTCAGGGCTAAAAGCACAGTTTGAGAATGACTGTTGTGCATTTGTTTGAGAGGTGACATTGGGCTTCTGACCAAGACAAGGTGCCCCCAAACCTGACAGGCGCCACCTGGACCTGGACCATCCAGGGAGGCCTCTGCCTACACTGCGCTCTGTGGCCGCCAGAGGGCATGCAAGGCCTGGACCCAGGGGTAGTGACATCCCTGAGCTCCCCAAGCCACCAGGTGCTGGGTCCAAGGGCCACCAGCCTGGCCTCCCCACCAACCCTCGCATCTCCTCGATGTCCCACATTGCAGCCCACCCTACCATCCTCTGACCCTGGGATGGATTTAGGGAAGAGAAGCTCTCTGTAGGACCCTCCTGCACCCTCCAGGCCAGAGAGATCAGGCAGGGGTTCAGGAGTTTTCTAGATTTGCCCCATCTATTTGCCCCCAACACACTCCGCAACCATCTACCCCTACATTTACTCCGCTCCACTGGGGACACACTTACGCTTCCTCAGCACATTACGGTTTGTTGGTGCTTTGACTACCCTGGGAGGGCAGCCCCACAGGGATTTTCCTCAGCACCAAAGCCCCCAAACCTGGAAAGGGCCCAGCACAGAGGAACCGTGGGAGCGAGGGTGAGGGGAAGAAAAGGGAGCGGGGAGGGGAGAAAGGAAAAGAGAGAGGGAAGGAGCCAATCGTTCTGTTTTTAAGAGCTCCTGCAAATGAATTAGACTTGCCCAGACAGTTCAGGATCATCTACCTTGAGGTCCCTTTCTCATGGAAGGTGACATTTTCACAGGTTCTGACTTCCGGGAATGCATTTCTCTCCGTTCAGGTAAGGAGACAGCTTCCCTGAACTGAGAGAAGCCCCCACCTCATAGAACTGTGTGTGTATGTATGTATCAATATATTTGTGTGCAATTTCATATAAACCCACATACTTTTATACATAATAATTCTTTTTTTAAAGATTTATTTTATCGTTTTTGACAGAGAGAGACAGACAGAAGGGGGAGGACCCAGAGCAGGCTCCACAGTTGTATGTCATCAGTTCTCAACATAGTTTATGGGGGCTGCGCAGGGCAGGAACTGGGCTGGGGGCCTCCTGCATGGGAGGCACACCTCCTCAAGTCAGGGGCCGAATCGGGGGGCAAGAACTAAACTGGGGGCCTCCCACGTGGGAAGCACACTCCAGATCAGCATGTGGATCTGCACGGGCTGGGGGGCCAAGATTCCATCCTTGTTCCCCAGGGCTGCAAAGCAAGTGCTTAACCCACTGAGCCATCCTGGTTTCCCCCATAATAATTCTTATTTCACTGTATAATTACAGTATTATTCTAATGTAAATAATTACATTATTAGTTTAAAGTTACAATAGCTTCACCTCTTTACTGAAGACTGTCAGTACCTCTCTTTTATCATTGGAAGTCCCTAAACAGAGGATGAGCCCCCAGGGTTAGTCTCCGGCAGTCCTGGCCCCTTGCCTCTCACTAGTGCATCACCGCCCCAGTTCACAAGCACATCCACTTAGGCGGGTAGGCAGGCATCCACTGCACCTTGTCTGTGTGGGCCCTGACCAGACTCAGGCCCTAATGGGCAGGCGGGTTCAGTCCTGCCCAACCATGTTGCTGTGCCCGAGTCATAGTAGGCACTGCCCAAGAGGATCACTCAGGGAAGTGGCAATGGGACCAGCCCTGACCTCATCAGGGCTCTGGTGGTCTCAGGGGTTTCACGACCCCAGCTCCTATCGGCACAACCCCCCTGTACCTCCAAGCCTCAGACATCACCGATCGTGTGTAGTGGATTGAGGAGGGAATATGGCTCCCCCACCACCTGTTGGGGTGTGACCCGGATCCTCAGGCCCCCACCTACTCGTGCACCCCGACCATGGGCCCATCCCTCTGCACCAAGCCCTCAGGCGTCCCTCCCTCCTACGCACAAGCCCCTACATGGGGCCCCAGGCAGTTCTGCAGGGCGAAGGAGGGTATGAGCCAAGTCCTGGAACTTCTGAGGGAGGCTGCAGAGGTAGAAAAGAAGAGGGAATTCCAACCTGGTGCGAGAGGGCCAAGCCCAGAGGGTGGGGTGCCCCAAGTCCACTGGAAAACAGAGGGGCTGGTCCCTTATTAGGAAGGAAAGAGAACTGGCCCTTTGTGGCCTGGAGTGGACCAGTGCCCGGCAGGACCTCCTGGTTCATGGAGCCCAACTTTCTCCCTGGGCTGGGGGCAGGGGACCCCAGAGGTATCTGCCCCAGCCTGGGCACTACGCCCCTTCCCCAGCGGCCCTTTGGGGGGCCACTCATGAACTGACCTAGCTTACCCTCTACCTTGGAGACCCCCACACCCCGCAGATGTTGGGTGGGAGGTAGTTGGCCAAAAGCAAGGCAGAGGAAGAATGGAAAAGAAGCGGGGAGAGGAGAGGATCTCAGGGCGCTGTCTCCCCCGCCATGAGTTAGGGTGCCTGAGGTTACCCAGGGGGACAAGGGCTGCTTCTTTCTGGGTGGAGAGGACAGGGGCTCAGCCACTACCCCCCCCCCTTCTACATTAGTACCAGGAAGCAGAAACAAAGCACTCAGAGGGCTTCTCCACCCATGTTTGGGGTCCCTACCTTCAGAGGCAGGACAATGGCCCCCAGGGACTGCTCCCCAGCCTCAGGGCTTCAGAGCCCAGAGATGGAGGGGGTTCCCTGCCCCGCCACCTTGGAGCAGTGAGTGCCAGGGACACAGTCGCTGCCAGAGCCTCCCCTAGGCAGCCTGGCCTCCTTCCCAAACAGGCCAAGGGCACAGATGGTGCTGCACCTGCTCAGCAGCCCAGCAATCTGGAGAAGAGAGCAGAGAGACCTTGCTCGCTCCTGCTAGAGAAGACCCAGAGTGGGGGCTGGTCAGGAGCCCCACTCTTCACTATTCCTGCTTAGGAGAAAGCATGTTGGTCCACAGGTCCTTCCTCCCCTCCTCCCTCCCTCCCTTACCTTGTGCTGGGCCTGAGAGAGACACATGCACACGCACATACATGCACAGCAGGTAGGCAGAGTCTTGAGGAGAGCAGTAAGATCCTAACCAAGTAACTGCCAACCCGGGAGAGCAGAGACACCAGAGGAGAAAGGAAGGGCTTCTGAGTAGGGTGGGGAAGGGGCCTGGCTGTCCTCTGGGAACAACCCAACCCCAGGGGAGCTCCACCCCAGGCAGCAAACAAATTGGGCAAGTGTCATCCTAGACGTGAGATGTCAATGCTGGGCAGTGACAATGTCTAATAGGGTGAGGAGATGCCATTAGATAAAGCCCTTAAGGCAGTGAACAGCAGCAAGCCTCAGGAGAGATAGGAGAGCATTCCAGGCAGAGGGAGCAGCTGGTGCAAAGGCCCTGAGACAGGTGTGTGTCTGGTGGGTTTGGGGACCAGAAAAGAAAGAAAGGAGGAAGAAAGAAGGAAGGAAGGAAGGAAGGAAGGAAGGAAAGAAGGGAGGAAGGAAGGAAAAAAGAAGAATGGATGAATGAATCCACTCTGGCAACCTAGCCCAACCCCCACCAAACGCTCTTTTCTGACAGACTTGGTTTCCCGCCTGGCCCTGAGAGCTGGGCATCCCAGGACAGCTGCCGGACTCCTCAGCCCCGCCAGGGCCAGCCCTCAGCCCGGCGGGAGGCCTCCCATGTGCTGTCACTGGCCCGCCCAACGTTGGCACACACATGTCCTTACTCAGCCCCCACGTCCCACCCCTGCAGTACTATCACTCAGCCTTTGGCCTGCTCGCTGGAGTGCTGTGCTGTCACTCATCTACCCGCCCCGCCCACACATGTGCGGTTCCTCAGCCTAGGACACGCCCCTCCACACCCCACCCACACTGTAATGTCATTCAGCCCCAGGCCCCGCCCCTCTCCCATCCCCCTCCCCCGGCACACGTGCTGTCATTCAGTCCTGGCCTGGCCCCCCCCACTCCACCCAGCACACATGTTGTCACTCAGCCCCGCCCAGGCCCCGCCCACACACTTGTGCTATCACTCAACCCCAGGCTCCGCCCCTGTCCCAACCCAGAACACACACTGCCATTCTCTGCCCGCGGGCTTCACCTCCCGCCCCGCCCCCCACACACACATGCTGTCACTCACTGGGCCCCTAGCCCTCGCACATGTGCTGTCATTCAGCACCAGGCCCCGCCCCGGCCATGTGCAGTCACTCACTCTGCCCGCAGCCCGCACACTTGTGCTGTCACTCAGCCGGCTCTTTCAGAGCGGGAGGTGCAGTTCGGCCAGTGGCCGGACACCCGGCCCGTCGTCCCGCCGCCGGCCCATGGACGCCGTGCTGCTCCTCGCCCTCGGGCTGCTGGCCCAGGTAAGGCATGGGCACCGCGCCGGGGTCCCTGCTCCCCTGCAGTGCCGTGTGGCGTCCCAGCCTGCTCCAGACTGCTGGCTCTGGCTGCTACTGGGGGCCCGCGAGCTGAGTGAGGGTCCTGGGTGGAGCAGCACTGTGCAGGGCTCTCTGAGCCCTGCGGGTGGGAGGGTCCAAAGTCGAGTGTACACTACCTCCGCCTGGACTGGACAGGGAGCCAAGCTGGGGGACTGCCAGGAGATCACCTAGCAAGCCAGCTCTTCCTGCGTTGTGCCCCTCAGCCCTGCTGGGCACTGGGGTGATCAGTCCTGAGGGGTGGGGGCTATGAGAGTGGGGAGCAGCAGGAGCACCCCCAGCTGGAAGAGCTAGGAGGCCAGATTTCTGGAGACTCCAGGCTGAGCTGGCAGAGGATTCGTTAGTCTTGGGGGAAGTCCAAGCCCCCATCCATGAACCCAGGCAGCAGGGGCAGCTGCAGGCGCTACACTCCAGGAAGCCACTTCTTGGGACTGTCCTGTGCCCAGGTTCCAGCACACAGCCCCCTCCACACTCCCTACTGCTCCCCAGCCGCCCCCCCACCCAGTGAGGGAGCAGGATGGGTGGAAGGAAGCACAGGACGCCCCCATCCCCATTATGGGCATACCCTGGGAAAGCCCACAGCTCCTCGTGTCCTAGGCTGCTGGGCAGGGGCTCAGGTGTGCCCCACAGTGGAGCGTGTGGCCTCCCTGGCCTCCTGCCTCCAGGGGACCGGATGGAGCCAAGGTCACAGGCCAGAAGCCAGGGGCCAGGGCCAGGCAGTGGAATCAGCGGTGGCTGTTATAGTTCCAGGCCAGGCAGGTAGTGCTGGTGGGGAGGGGCTTCCCGAGCCCCCCTAATTCCCACAGACCTCCTACCTCCAGCTGGACAGCTCAGGTTTCAGCCCTGGCATCTGACCAGGTGCCCGCAGCCAGGCCTTCCAGCAGCCGGCCCCTCAGCGTTCCTAGCCCCACGGTTCCACCCACATCCTCCCTCACCTTTGCACCTTCCCACTATCCCTCATTGGAGAGGGTCCCTGCAGCCTGGTCCTCAGTTGCCTTGTCTAGTGGCTCAGCACAGACTCGGTCCCCTTTGGCCCAGTATGAGCTAGCCACCTATGACCTGTATCCCTCCAGCCCTCTGCTGGGAGACCCTCCCCTTGCAGTGCTGGGATGCCCCCACACACTGCCATCCACTCCGGGGGGCTCCATGCCCCCCAGCGCTAGGAACAGCATTTCTGCCCCAGCACACAGACACATTCCTGCAGACCCTTCCTCTGGGTCTGGGGGTGTCCACCTTTCACTCTGCTGCAGGGAAGAGGAGTCAGTCCCTCTCCGATTCCTCTCCCCTCCCCCAAGGCTACTGAAGAATGCCTCCCCTTCCAGGCAGCTGGAGGCTTGGGGATTCCTGGGTGGGGGACAAGCCAGTGGGGGGCCTGGCTGCTCAAGTTCCCCACACTCAGCGCTGAAATTAGCTCCGGTGTGAGGGGAGCAAAGGGAGCGTGTCCTGGGCCCGCCTAAATATGTCTGTCAGGACCCTGCCTGTCCCTCCCCCACCCAGCTCATCTTTCAGACTTTTGTCCTCTCCTGTCCAGCCACATGGGCCCTGTGGCTGGCCCTGGCTACTCCTTCCTCCACCTCCATGAGCCCTCAAGGCAGGCTGGCCCCCAGCGGGGCTGGCTGGGGGCTGGGGTGGCTGGAGATCAGACTGCACAGATCCATAGCCTTAGAGGAGGTGTGCCCCTCCCCTGCCTGTGTCCCCTAAAATCTCATGCAGTGAGCTTAGTATTTTCAGAGCTGATCTTTGTTGCTCCCACCTCTACCCACAGCACTTACAGTCGCTAGGCTTACTCTGGGACCCCATTCCACCTGGGGGTGGCAGAGGGATTGGGGTCACATGGATCATCCAGAGCAGACCCACACCCTGCTGAGAGGGGCCCCAAGCTGCGTCCAGCCAGTGAGCCACCGGGTCTCTGGCAGGGAGATGGGGCCTCAGCCGCACTCCTGGGGGCTTTGCAAAGTGTGAAGGTCCCCGAAGCAAGGTGGAAAAGTGCCCAGAACAGGATGTCCCCCACAGCAGATTCACCCATCTCCTCCAGGACAGGGTGGGGCTGTCAGCCCCACATTAGAGTGACAGTAACCGAGACAGAGGGTGAAGCCTGGACCACTGTCCTCTCCAAGGTGACAGTTCAGCCGTGGCTGTTGGTCCCAGGAGAGGCGGGCAGTGGAGGAAACAGGTCCCCTCCCCACCACCCTTTGCCTGGCCGCCCTCATTCCTTCCCTGAAGCCTGCAGCAGCTGGAGGGAAGCATAGCGGGTGGAGGGGCGCTGTTCTGGGCCAGGCAGACAGCTGGGTCCATTCCCGGCATATCTGATGCCCGCCAGGCCATCCAGGAATGGTACAGCCGGGATTCCTGCTGGGGGGGATGGGGCCCCCAGAAGCTTGTGGAGAGTCCAGACCAGGCCTCCTAGACCTCAAAGGCTCCTGACCTCTCCCCTCAGCCCAGGCTCCCCTGGGCTCCAGGCCTCCTGCCTGGTTCGTGAAATTTGAGAAACCCAGGGCCTGCACCCAGAACCTCTTCCCTGAGCAGCTGCTGCATCCACGTTTTTCTCACGTCTTCTGTGATGACCCCAGGAGGGGTTGTGGATGGAAAATGCTCACTCCCCTTTATCCAACCAAGTCCAGAGCCCCTGCCCGCCGTTCACCAGGAAGGTCACTGGAGGCTTCAGTGCCAGGAGAAGTGAGGCCTCCTCACTTTCCATCCTGCCTCCCTAGGCCCCCAGGGTGGTGAGTGTCCAGCCACACTCCCAGCTTTCTTCCCAGGCTCCTGAAGATGGATGGGCCGTGCCTTAAATTCTTTGTTCTGAACCCACCTGGGCTGGTGGAGAGAAGCGGAGAGCCGTGAGGATTGTCCCAGGCTGGCAGGCAGGACAGATGCCTGCAGAGGGCAGGGGGCAGCTGGCAGACCCGCTCCAGGGGTTCAGTACTTTCTCCCCGTTGCTTTTGAGCAGAGATGATGCTGGCGGTGATGCATTTATCCAGCGCTCACCACGTGCTCTGTTGGCGTGGTATTCACCGTGGGTCCTGGTGGCACTCCACACAAAGGACCCCAGAGATGTAGAGGGGCTTGTCTGTGGGGTGGGGGCCACATCTGGGCTGTTTGACCCTGAAGTCCCCACCTCGCAGCCTGGTGCCTGCCCAGTCTCCCCAACACTTCCCAGCATCCCTTGGGCTCCGAAACCACCTGGGTGTTCTAATTCAGGAGGTCTCGGGTAAACTCACGGAATCCCTATTTTAACAGCCCCCCACCCCCACCCTCGTGATTCTTTGATCAGTCAGGTTTTAGAGTCTTGGCCTGTGCTACGTGCCTCTGCCCTACTGCATTGCCTGACCGGGGAGGAGGCATGATCACCAATCCTCTGGGATGGGAACTTCCCTGAGGCCAGAGAAGCAGCTAGGCAGGAGGTGGCCAGCTGCTCACAGGCCCAGGGCCCTTGCTTGGGTTGGGGATGGGCAACACCATTCCTGCCTCTGCAGGGGTGTCTGTAAGGCACTTGCCACTCAGCCTGGCCAAAGCAAGTGCTCTGTACATGGTGGGCGCTTCCTTACTTGGCAGCCCTTGGGTTGGGTGCCAGGGCTGGAGCAGACCTCAGTGTGGGGCAGTGAGTGGTCCTGGTGTCTCTAGGGCTTCCAGAGTATTCACTCAGGCTCTTGGCTAAGGGCAGGCCAAAGGTGAGTGTGGGCACCCACTTGGGGGCAGTGGGTCCATGATGCCCCCTGGTTCTGGCTTGGCATGAGGGTCAGCAAGGTGGGCAGCATATGTGAGTACATGTCACTCAAGGGTGTTGCCCACATGGTGCAGTCTGTGTGAGCTGTTTTTGTCCCTGTGGCTTTGTCCCAAGATCCCAAGCAGCTCCTTCCCCCAGCCAGCCACGTCTTCTGGGAAAGGGGTGATGAGAGGACAAAGGACCAACAGAGAAGTGCTCCCAAGCTCCGGATGTGGGCTGCAGCCCCGCCCAGATACCCCACCCACCACAGCCTCTGATCTGGGCATGGGGCTCCTGCCAAGGTCCTGTGGGTTCTACTGACCTCATGAACTTGGTCTGTGGACAGACTGGGACCCAGGATTCCCAGGCTCTGCCTCGACTGTACTGGCCCCATGCCAAGCTGGTGGGCACCCTGGAGTGTCAGCTGGCAGGGAGAGAGCAGTCAGAGGCTCTGTGGTGGGGTGAAGGACAGAGTGGCCAGCCCAGGTGTGGCAGCAGCTGGACAGAGTAGAAACTGAGATCCTGGAGTTCCTGTGGATTGTGCCCCCCCAGCCCCCCACACTGAAGTCAGAGCAGGGTGAGCACTGCGGTACCAGTGGGCTTCCTTCTGAGACTGCTCCTCTGAGCCATGGAGGTTTCAATGCTAGCTGCCCGGTGGCCCCTAGCTCGGCTGTGCTCTGTGGCCTTGAACAAATGGCTCACCTCTATGACACTCTGGGCAGCTGGGAAGTGAGGTGATCACCACCATTTCTAGGGGCTATGAGGCTGAGAGAGGGTCTGGGGCAGGGGGTAGATGGAGAAAGAGGAGGGCAAGGGGCAAGGGAGGATGGGAGCTTCACGCGGCCCCCCGATGCTCGGAAACAGACGCTGCCCCCACTAGCGTGGTGACAAAGGCAGGCAGGCCTCCCCTGGGTGGGAATACCATGCCGATCTGGAAGTGGCTTGTGCTGGGTTGGCTTTGGCGAGAAGCCCCAGGCAGGCTCAGAGGCCAGCGCTGCCATCTGTCTGGCTGCAGGGAGTTCAGGGGGCCTGGCCTGGCCAGCCACCTGGTCCTTTTTTATAAACCAGGTTTCTGCTACCTGGACTCCAGGCCCTGCAGGTGACATGCCCTTGGCATTTCAGGCAAGGTGGTGGGAGTAGTCGTCCAGATCTGCGGAGGTGGCCTAGGGCCATGGGAGAGGTCCGTGTGGATGTTACTGCCATTCTGTCAACAACGTGTCAAGAAGTGACTGGGCCCTGGGCACAGAGAACAAGCCCTGCGCAGAAGGGGGAGGCTAATGGAGGAGAGTAGAGACAAGAGGATGTTACAGAACAGCGACCTTCTACCCTTCCTCCACCCCCCACGTACCCCCCACTTAGGACCACCCTGATGGGACATGTTTATGGGCTACTGCCAGCTCCCCTCGACTCGTGGGATGGGCCCTTCTCTGGTCTCCAGAGGCCACCAGACCCCACCCCACGCTGCCCCTCCAGAGGCTGCATGGCTGGGAGAGAAGGCAGACGCCAGCAGGTGGCTGGGAGTGAGTATTGAGGGGCTGAGGAGGAGAAGGGCAGTTAGGGAGCTTGCTCCCCACTTGGAGGGACTCTGGGAGTCACCCTGTCCACCTTGGCTAGAAGAGAGTCTCCTTCAGAAGGGCCCAGGGGCCTGGAGATGCTGGGTGGGGGCAGACAGCTCCCAGGGTCACCCCGGGGACACAGAGGGCTGGTGACTAGGAATGGGACTGGAAGGCAATGTCCCCTCTGCACACCCAAGCTGGCCTGCCCTGCCTTGGGCCTGGAGGAGGGCAGGGATGGGGGCAGCTGCACACAGAGAGGAAGGGGTTGACAGGCCATGGCAGGGGGTATATCTCACATTCTCCTGCAACCAAACCCAGCAGGACCCCAGCAGGCGACCGGGCCCTCTTCCCGCCCACTCCCCAGGCCCTAACACCCTTATCCAGACACAGGTCCAGCCAGGCTCTGTGCCCCCAAAGAGCTGCACCAGCGTCAGCCTCACTTGGGGGAGCATGAGGGGCCTGTACCTCCACGCCTGAGCCCACAGGCCAGCCGGGACCCAGTCTGTGTAAAGACCACGTATTTACACCAGGGCCGCGCTGATGGGACGGGTTTACGGGCTACTGCCAGCTCCCCTCGACTCATGGGACGGGCCCTTCTCTGGGACTCGGTTTCCCCATCTGAGTGGTGGTGACAGGGAGCTGGCAGTGCGTCTGGGGAGAGTTCCAGCCCTTCTCTGTGCTCCTGACTGTACACACCCCTCCTGACCCCAGCTCAGTGTGTGGTGAGAGCCTGACCTTGGGGCAGGGCCTGGGGTTGTGTCTGCATGCCCCCCGCCCCTGGGGTAGACCAGGGGGACATGGCTGCCACATGCTCCTTCTCCCTCTGCAGCTCCATATGCCGGGCACTGCGACCTTGGCAGGCGTCATACACAGGGCACCCTGGGCATGTGGATTAAGGAGGGAGGAGTGTGCCTAAGGGGCGCCGGGTGTCAGGAACGAAAGCAGTTGTGTGGAAATGGCACGTGGTTCCACAGTTCTGGGAGAAAGACAGGCATTTCCTGGGGGAGGTGGGGGTGTTGGGGTATCCGGCACCTCAGATAGCCTTTCCCTTCTCTGAGCCTCTTCTGACCAAAGCGTTGGTCTGGTCCACCTCTACTAGTCATCAAGAATTCAAGCAATGAGGAGGCCTGGGACAGCCACGTGTCACCTCCACCCCCCAACTGCCCCAGATGACCAGCCAGGAGCCCCCAAACCCCCACCTCTGACAGATCCAGCCATGTGGACGGGGCAAGAGCGGTCCTGGAGCACCCGCCTTTCTTGCTCCCCTCCCCCATTCTGTTAGCCACACTCTTTACTCAAAAGGGTCCCTGGGGAGGGGCCCCAGCCAGGGCAGCTGTTGTTCCCATTACTCACCACTCACCTCCCTCCCAGGCCTCCTCTCCCAGCCTCAGGTTCTTCGCTTTCCAGGCCCTGGTGCCTAAGCCTCCCTGGACCACATTGGGGGCTGGGGGCACCTGGCACTCAGAAAGATGAGATGGGAGCACGGTCCGGTCAGTTCCCCTGTCATCCACGGGCTGTGACAAGTCCTGGTGGCTGGGATCAGGGCTCCCAGATGAGGGCAGGAGACAGGCACTGGGCTTCGGCAGCTCCAGGCGTGGGTTGTGGCTGCTGGGCCTCCCAGGGCTGTGAGCTCAGGGCACAGTTCATTCGCACGTGGCCAATGGGATCGGGGAACTCAGCTGCCTGCTCCCTGGGCTCACTCAGCTGTTTGTGTCTTTGTTGCAGAGCCTGAGCCTGTCACTGGGGGTCCCCAGTCTGAGAAGACCCAGCACCCTGTTCCCCTGGCGCCGGGCGCCCACGCTGGGCCGTGTGCGGAGAGCCTGGGTCATCCCCCCCATCAGTGTGTCCGAGAACCACAAGCGCCTCCCCTACCCCCTGGTGCAGGTGAGTGGGAGGGGCCCCAAGAGAGAAGGGCAGGGGCTGGTTGTCCCTGTGGGTCCCCGAAGGTGTCCCTGTGGGTCCCCTTGTGCTTTAGGACAAGGATGCTGTTGGGGTCACAGACTAGCTGACCACCCCAACGGGGGGTGGGGCAGAGGCTTCAGGGAGAGAGGGCAGGGCCCTCCCCTGGGGGCATCTCCCCCAGTGCGCTTCCTGCCCTGGCAGATCAAGTCGGACAAGCAGCAGCTGGGCAGCGTCATCTACAGCATCCAGGGTCCCGGCGTGGACGAGGAGCCCCGGGGCCTGTTCTCCATCGACAAGTTCACTGGGAAGGTGTTCCTGAACGCCATGCTGGACCGGGAGAAGACAGACCGCTTCAGGGTGGGTTCCGTCCCCCCAACCCCCCCCTACCCCCAGCTCCAGTTCCCACGTCTGGCTAAGACCACTGCTCCAGCAAGTTCTGGTGTCCTTAATCGGGAGGCAGGGGCAGGGAGTTGGGCCTGCAGCCCAAGGAAGCAGGTGTTCAGGATTCTGTCCGCATTCGACAAAGAAGCACAGTGAGGCTCCGTGGATCAGCGCTGGGTCCCGATGGGAAGACTGGGCAGCCTGCAGCCAGGGCAGGTGCCGCCTCCCAGAACGCACCCCCTGACACTGGTGTGGCCCACCCTGTTCACCCACAGCCAGTCCCCCTGGTCCCCGCCCCCTGGTCCCCGCCAGGCTGCATTTGGTGGGGACGGGCTGTCAGAAGAATCTCACAGTATTGCCAAATCCCACCGGTAGCTGCCCCTTGATTTGTAGGGGTGAGACCCTGGACAAGGCACCCCACAAGCCCATCGCCCAGAGCATTTGGGACTGTGAGGTCTGAAAGAAGGGGTGGTGGGGAGGGAGACCCGGAAACACCAAGTCTGCCCTTGCCGTCTCCTTTGCATGGCCCTCGGGGGAGCCACGAACATTTGGGATTATGGTCTCAGCCCTTGCTCTCTGCTTGACTAGCTGAGGGCCTTTGCTCTGGACCTGGGAGGCTCGACCCTGGAGGAGCCCACGGACCTGGAGATTGTGGTTGTGGATCAGAACGACAACCGGCCTGTCTTCCGGCAGGAGGTGTTCACTGGCCAAGTGCTGGAGGGTGCCATCCCAGGTGAGCGGGGAGCCCGGCCACCCTGTGCCCACTGGTTCCCACAGGGGACGGGGACTTCAGTGGAGAGGCTCTGGGTAGGTCCGAAGTTCAGGATTTCCCCTTGGCAAGAATTTTTGAGGTCCTTCAAAGAGTCTAAAAATAAGTAAACAGAGTCCCAGGAAAAAATAAGTCAACAGAGTTCCCAGGACTGAGGGAATTTCCACAAGTCAACGCAAGTCCCATTTCAATATCAATTTCAAACCCCCAAATCTTCCAAAACGCAAGGAGAGGATTTGTGGATGGCAAAGCTCCAGCGGCAGAGGCTTCGGCTGCTGCTTTTAAACAGACATGAAAGTCACATAATAAAATTAACCATTCTAAATGATCACTTCAGTGGTGTTTAATACATTCACACCTTCTCTAGTTCCAGAACATTTTCATCACCCCAAAAGGAAAGGCCGTGCCCATTAAGCATCACTTGCTCTCATTGCTTCTTAATTCTACATTTTGTTCGCCAACAAAACACAACCCTCTGTCCTTTATGAGTGTTTCCAGGACGAGCTTGCTTGTTTGAGTCTGTTCCGGGACCCACAAATTTCATTCCAGGCAGTAAGGCTGTCCTTTCCCAGCCTGTTCCCAGGGGTTTGGTTAAATCCCAGACAAGTCGTGTGCATCAAATGGGAGAGCACCGATTTATGGCAGAGGTGTGCCCTCCTTCACCACGCGTGTTCATTTTATTTCATTCCCTGTTTTTGTTTTTCATGACTTCAAATGACAGTCCTTTTTTACTTTTAACTTCTTATTTTGATGTAATTTCAGACTTACAGAAAAGTTGCAAAGAATTCCTGTACACCCTTCACAGAGATGTGATATTTATCATGTTTGCTTTTAACTTTTCCCTCCCTTCCTTCCTTGCTGGTTTCCCTCATTCCCTCCCTTTCTGCCTTCCTTCCTTCACTGCTGGTTGCGGAGCTGATGCCTTCAGTGTATACAATAATTAGCCACAGTATAATTATAAAAACCAGGTAGTTAATACTGACACATACTAAAATCTCATCTACAGACTGAATTCAGTTTTGTTAGCCCAATAATGCCTTGTATAGCAAAAAAAAAAACAAAAAACAAAAAACAAAACAACCCTGCCTGTTCTTACATTCCCATCTCTCCTCAGAATTCCCTGTCTGTTCATGCATGTTGCCCACCTTTTCCATTAGAGCCTTCCGCACACTGGTCATAGGTTTTTCAGAATTCTGTGGAATAAAAGCCTCAGTATCCAATTATGTATAGATCTGGTTCTATTGGTCGATTAATCACTGAAGATGGATTTTTTTTCTTTTCCTTTTGCACTTCTGTGTGTAAAAGAACAGCAGAGATGGGGTAGATAATGAATGTTGGGGGGTGGTGCCACTTTGGGGCAGTGCCACCTGTAGCTGGGACAGCCTTGGCCTTTGTGGCTGCTCTGGTTCAGCTTCCTGGGACTTCGGCAGGAACCGCATGCCCATGCATGGAGGGGTCTCTCCACGCTCCTACCCACTCCCAGGTGACTCCTGTTGTATGGTACCTGACAAGGCTTCTGGGGGCAGGGATCTCAGTTATACTTGGTCCCTGTGCACCTGAGCCTCTGGGGTGGGGCTTTTTCAGGCTTTCTGCCCTTCCTCCCCAGGCAAACCACCTCTCCTTCTGCTCAGGGCAGGGCCCTTTCCTTCCCCCAGAAACCGCATCATCAGCCTGTACTTGTGAACAGAACAAAGCAGCTTCAGGTCTCCTGTTCACCCTGACCTAGGGGCTCCTGCAGGCCTGAGCTGTAGGTGCCCACCCTGGCCTTCTGCCCTGGACCTTCTTGTGGGCACTCAGGGGGGCGGCCTGTGGGAGAGGACTGGCACGAGGTACAGATCCCTTGTGTGGGGCTCCCAGGGCTGTGAGCTGCCGTGCTAGCCTGCACTCAGCCTTCGTGAGTTTGATCCCCTTCTCTTCCTGCTGCTTCTGCAGTGGCCGCATCCTGCCCGGCTCCACCAAAGGTGAAAGCCCCTTTGCGTCCCACTCTTCCTCAGGGAGGCTGGTCACACCCTGGATTTCAGGTTGCCCTGTGCCCTCCCCATTCTGACAAAGCCCAAATGAGTGCTATTGTGGATGACCCACTGTTCTCATCACACCAGGGCCTCTTCATGTTCCCCATCGGGGACAGTTAGGTCTCTAGCCACTAGGTTTTCATAACACTGACTTTTTAAAGATGTTTTCATAGTAGTAAAATATAACATAAAATTTACCTTTCTAACCATTTTTAAGTGTATAGAGTTCAGTGGTGTTAAATGCTTCCATAATATGATGCAACCATCACCAGCACCCATCTCCATAGGCCTGTTCACCTTCCCAAACGGAAGCTCCGCGCCCACCACACTCTGACTCCTCAGCTCCTCCCAGCCCCTGCGGACCACCGTTCTGCTCTGACTCCATGAATTTGATTCCTCTAGGGACCTCACATGAACGGAATTGTACAGTAATTGTCTTTTCACGACAGCCTTACTTCACTTGCGTACTGTTCACCTGTGTTGTAGCATGTGTCAGAATTTTCTTCCTTTTTAAGGCTGAGTAATATTCTATTCTATGGAATATTATACCATATTTTGCTTATTCATTCATTTGTCCATAGACACTTGGCTTGTTCCCATGTGTTAGCTGTTGTAAATAATGCTGTTATGAACATAGATGTATAAGTATGTCTTTGAGACCCTCTTTTCAGTTCTTGGGGCAAATCCTCAGGAGTGAAATAGATGGGTCATATGGTAATTCTATTTTTAAATTTCTGAGTCACTGCTATACTGTTCTCCACAGTGGCTACACCACTTTATAGTCCCACCAACAGTGCACAAAGGTTTCAGTTTCTCCACAACCTCACGAACACTGGTTTTCTGATTTTTGGATAGTGGCCATCCTGATGAGTGTGAGGTGGTATCGCATTGCAATTTTTATTTGCATTTCCCTAATGATTAGTGCTATTGAGCATTGTTTCATATGCTTATTGATCACGTGTATATCTTCTTTGGAGAAATGCCTATTCAAGTTCTTTGCTCATTTTTGAGCCAGGTTGCTTATTCAATGTTGAATTTTTAGGGGTTCTCTACATCTTCTGGATATTAGTCTCTTATCAGATATATGATTGCAAATGTTTTCTCCCATTCTGTGGTTGTCTCTTCACTCAACATTGTCTTTTGATGAAAACGTTTTTAAAATTTTTCACAAAGTCCAATTTGTTTCTTTTTCCTTTTGTTGCTGTG
The DNA here is from genome assembly GCA_004027555.1 of Craseonycteris thonglongyai. Classification (NCBI taxonomy): domain Eukaryota; kingdom Metazoa; phylum Chordata; class Mammalia; order Chiroptera; family Craseonycteridae; genus Craseonycteris; species Craseonycteris thonglongyai. Next base: position 15,466 of record PVKE010011412.1, on the reverse strand, counting down.
CCTTTGGTGCCATATCCAAGAAATTATTGCCAAATCCAGTGTCACGAAGCTTTTGCCCTCTGTTTTCTTCCGAGAGTTTTGTGGTTTTAGGTCTTACATTTAGCTCTTTGATCTATTTTGAGTTAATTTTTGTATACAGTGTTAGATAATTATGGGTCTGACATCATTCTTTTACATGTGGATACTGAGTTTTCCCAGCAGTATTTGTTGAAAAGACTGTCCTTTCCCTATTGAATGATGTTGGCTCCCTTGTCAAAAATCATTTGAATATATATTTATTCCCAGGCTCTCTATTCTATTCCATTGGTCTATACGAGTATACCTGCCTTCATGGCAGTATCACACCATATTGATTACTATACCTTTGTAGTAAGTTTTAAAATCAGGAAGTGTGAGCCCTCCTGTTTTGTTCTTCTCTTTTAAGATTGTCCTGGCTATTTGGATTTCCTCGAGATTCCATATAAATTTTAGAATGTTTTTTCTATTTCTGCCAAAAAAAAAAAAAAAAAAGAAAGTGTTTGGGATTGCATTGAATCTGTAGATTGCTTTGTAGACATTTTAACAATATTTAGTCTTTCAGTTCATGATCGTGGGATGTGTTTCCATTTATATATGTCATCTTTACTTTCTTTCAGCCACGTTTTGTAGTTTTTCTTATATAAGTCTTTTACCTCCTTAATGATGCTGACATTCTGAAGCATTTAAGCAACTATTAAAAAAAAAAAAAGATTTATTTCATTGTTTGGGTGAAGGTGAGAGAGAGAAGTGGGGAGGGCTCAGAGCAGTCTCCATAGTTGTACATCATTAGTTGTGACATGGTTTCAATCCACACAGGTGGGTGTGGGGCCCTGCAGGGTGGGAACCAAACTGGGGGCCTCCCAGCAGTTACCAGTTGTGCTGCAGTTCAGCATATGGGTCTGCATGAGCTGGGGCTGGGATTTGATCCCTGGACCTTGCAGTTGTAAGGCAAGCGCTCAACCTGCTGAGCTACCCCAGCATCCCCTAAACAATTATTTTGAAGCCTGTCTCTGAATGTAGGTTTGTGCGGTTGGATTAGGGCTTTGCCTTTGTGGTGGGAAGTCCACAGAAGTGATGCTGTGTCCTCCTTAGTGTGTCATATCAGGAGGCATATGTGTCCTGTTCCTGGCAATGTTAACTTTGAGCCACCTAGTGAAGCAGGTGTCTGCCAGGCTTCTCCATTGTGATTTTTCTGCTTTTCCCTTTGTAATTACTAAGTATCTTGTGGAAGATACTTTGAGACTGTGCAAATGCTGTCCTATTACTCCTCAAACTTCCACCCACCCAGTTTTAGCATCCACTGATGGTTCTCTCCTGAATCAGTTATTACTCTATGGTTGTGAAACGGTAGTTTTCTAATTCCATCATTCTTTCCCCATTTATTAGTTATGGTAAAACTTTACTTCTCCCTTATGTACATGCATACGTATGTACGTACGTATGTATTCTGCTCCTTTATATTAGTCTGGACTATAGAGTTATACCTGAGTGTAGGGGGTGGGGGGAATGACCGGGCCTAAATCTCACCAGAAGGAAAAATGGACATGGAGACAGATGCTACAGAACCTCCTACATAGGTGCCTCTCCCCTGAGATTTGGTGGCCTGTCTGCCCCAAAGCACAGGTCTGGCTCTGGCTGCTGCTTCTCTCTGCAGGCGGGGCTGAGGACAGAGCCTGCTTGGTGTGCAATGCACACCCTCTGTCCCCCGGGGGCTGGGGTTCAGGGTTCTCCTGCTGGCTCTCCTGGTCTGGCCCGGTGCTCCCAGGCTCTGCTGGGCTGTCTCAGTGTCTCATGGGAGACCCAGGTGTCAGCTCTTGACTGAACATGCATCAGGTACTCCTGCTCCCTCCCTCCCCCACAAACAGGCATTCACATCAGCACAGGCCAAACAAAGGGTCTGGACCTGGCATGGTGGGCCATAGGGGAGCAGAAATTTGGGGTTGGCACCCATGGGTGTCTCACCGCATGGTCTCATCCTTCCCAGGTACCTATGTGACCAGGGCTGAGGCCACGGATGCTGACGACCCAGAAACAGACAATGCAGCCCTGCGGTACTCCATCCTGGAGCAGGGCAGCCCCCAGCTCTTCAGCATCGATGAGCACACAGGGGACATACGCACAGTACAAGTGGGCCTGGACCGAGAGGTGAGGCCACCATGGCTCCTCTTTGGAAGCTGGGGACAGGGAAGCCAGTGTCACATTTGGCCCACCTTGTTGGCACTCTCAGCTGCACAAGGGGCAGCTCCTTTCTAGGTGGGCCCTCTGCCCCAGCCTTGCCCACCTAGTCCCTCTTTCCCCTACAGCTATACAGGGCCCCCAGTAGCTGCAAATGCTCATGGTGGCTCTGGGCACAGACTCATCTTGGGAAGCATCTGCATCCTGGTTGATTGTGGCGTTAGATAGGTGTGAAACGCCCTTAGCACAGCACTGGGCCCTGACACATCCTCAGCATCTTTCCTGCCCCCCCCCCCCGTTTCCTACTAAGCAATCAGGCTCTAGGGCCATCCCCTCACCTCTCAGGCCCTACAGCTGCCACTTATGCTCTGGAGTGACTGCCACCCTCTGTCAGGACCACTGCTACCTCTCACTGCTAGGCTTCTGTGTGGTGTGGGCAACTCCAGGAAGTCCTCCTTGGTTTCTCCACAGCCACCTGTGTGTCTCTATCTGATTACCCGCTGTGTGAGGTGGTCTTCATCTCTCTCTCTCTCTCTCTCTCTCTGCTATGCCCCATGGCAGAGACCAGCTAATTGGTGCCCCTCAGCATCTAGCATGCCATAGGTGCTGTAAATGCTTATCCGACTTAGTAACTGACCTCTTTGCCCACACCTGGGGCAGAGCCTGGGCTTGGCAGTGGTGCCATCAGACCCCGAAAGGCCAGACAGCACGTTTTGCCCCAGAGATTGGAAGCAGGCAGAGTGCTTGGAGCTGCTTGGGGCCTCTGCTGCCCACAGGTTCTCCTGTGTGGGCTGAGCACACAGGTGGCCTGCTTCTTGCCTGGCCTCCAGGCCCTCTGGTAGCCAGCCAGCCCTGGCCCTGTGCCTCCCAGTCTCCTGACACCATGCTGCCATCCCCCAGGTGGTCGCCGTGTACAATCTGACCCTGCAGGTGGCCGACATGTCTGGAGATGGCCTGACTGCCACCGCCTCGGCCATCATCACCCTTGAGGATATCAATGACAACGCCCCTGGGTTCAGCAGGGACGAGGTGCCGCCGCTGTGCACACCCCCATCCACCTCTGCTTGGGCTGCCCTTTCCTCCTCAGGCCCAGCAAGGAGGGTGGGAGGCTGGGTGCTTGGGAGAAGGGGTCCTGCACAAACAGGCAGCACAGAGACCTGAGTTGGGGGGCAACAGAGGTGGTGCTTGTGAGAGGTAAACAGAGTCAGAAAGAGCCAGGAGAGGCCCTGGGAGAAGCAGCCCAGACACCTCCTGTGTGTCTCCCCCAAGCCCTTGTGCAGCTGGGCCTACAGAGAAGGGCTCACAGGCAGGACAGGGACTCCTGAGGCAGAACAACCCTGCGAGGATTCCCAGTGGGTGGGCAGCAGAGTTTGGGGGGGTGCACCAAGGAGGGCATCCCTACCCCCAGCTGGCAGGTAACCAGGGTGGGCTCCCGCAGTTCTTCATGGAGGCCACAGAGGCTGTCAGCGGAGTCGACGTGGGGCGGCTCGAGGTGGACGACATGGACCTGCCAGGCTCCCCCAACTGGGCGGCCAAGTTCACCATCCTGGAGGGCGACCCGGATGGGCAGTTCGCTATCCGCACAGACCCCAAAACCAACGAGGGCGTGCTGTCTGTGGTGAAGGTGAGTGGGGTGCGCGGGTCCCCCAGCCGGCGCCTTACTGTGGGGCAGGGCTGAGGAGGGTGGATGTGGAGCCTGGAACCCCATTTGGACCTTCTGTGCCTCTTCCGGAGAGAGCAGAGGGAGGGGATGGAGCCAGGAGGACGGGAAACGCTGTGACTGCAGCCTCGGGCTGCGCTGACCACAGGGCAACAGGGCCACTTCCCACAAGCCTGTGTGTTGAGTACAGCGAGCTGCCACTTCATGTAGGTAATCAGTGTAGAGCAATACAGACTGCACCTGTGTCCGCCAGATATGAAGCCAGAGAACCAGGAGATACACAGGTGTGTAAGTACACACCGTAGAAATATAGTTAGATGTCAATCTATGAAGAGATTCATTGTAAGACGTGGGCTCATGCCATCGTGGAAGTTGGCTGCGCGGGTCTGAGGTCTGTGGGGTGGGTAGTCCGGCAACTTGAGGCAGAATTCCTTCTTCCTCAGAGCTCTCAGTTTTGCTCGCAGTGGATGAGCCCCACCCAGGTGGTTCAGGATAATTTTCTCTCTTTAAAGCCAGTTGATCGTTGACGTTAATTTCACCACATCCACCAATTACCTTCTGGGCAGCACTCAGATGGATTGTTTGCTTGAGTCACTGGGGAGGACGGCCCTGGCCAAGTGACACAGGAAACCGACTCCACAACACCCAATAAATTCATTTTGAGTGACGAGTATTTATCATTTTTACATGATTCCTTGTGCCTTTTTGGTCCTGCATAATTTTTGTTTCTCCAAGGCTGAAAAGGAGAAGAAAGCAGTGGGGTGCTCTCAGGACAGACCCAGGGGGCAGCAGCACCACCGTGGAGGCCACTCTCTGCCCCGTAGGCCTGTAGCTGCCTCTGGGCTTGCAAATGGGAGGGGTCCCGGAGTCCTGAGCGGACAGCCAGCTCTGCTTCCTCCCCACAGCCGCTGGACTATGAGAGTTGTGACCAGTATGACCTCAAAGTGGTGGTGCAGAACGAGGTCCCCCTGCAGGCGGCTGTCCCCAGGGCCGAGCGGGGCCAGGCAAGGGTCAGAGTGCAGGTGCAGGATGTCAACGAGGCGCCCGTGTTCCAGGAGAACCCACTGCGGACCAGCTTGGCTGAGGGGGCGGCCCCAGGAACCCCTGTGGCCACCTTTTCTGCCCGAGACCCAGACATAGAGCAGCTGCAGAGGCTCAGGTGAGGCAGGGGGCTAACGGCACCATTCCTCCATTTCCCTGCGGGGCCAGGAGCACAGCTGAGGGAGGGCACCCTGGCTCCTTGGTCAAAGGGAGGAGGGTTCGTCTGTGTGTGTCCCTGGTGGTCCAGGGGTCTTCAGGTCCCACATGTGTGCGTATTGCTTTGGCCTTGTTCCACAGGGCTCCAGGCAGCGCACAGTGACACGGCCACAGTCTGTCCCGGACAGCCTCTGCGGGTCTAGCTCTGCCCATTCTGGCACTCAGTTCTCCCATGGGACTGGCCCTTAGTATCTTGGGTTTCATCCTCAGCCCTGGCCCCGCAGTATCTCTGTCTCGGTGCCCATGGCTGGAATCCTTTGGATGTGATGCTGTGTCACTCAGTCGCCATGGCACCCTGGGCAGCTCACCTGCCTCCCTGAGCCTCAGGTTCCTCATTGGTGGACATGAGTTCAGGGCCTCAAAGGCTCATGTGTGTGTGTGTGCAGCACGTGTGTGTATGGGGGGTGTATGTCACGAGTGTGTCTGTGTGTAACCATACCTCTGGGAGGTCCTGTGTAGGCCCAGGGTCACCTTGTCCCCTCCCCTCTTCCTTGGCTGACAGCTACTCTAAGGATTATGACCCCGAGGACTGGCTGCAAGTGGATGGAGCCACGGGCAGAATCCAGACCCAGCGTGTGCTCAGCCCAGCCTCCCCCTTCCTCAAGGATGGCTGGTACAGGGCCATCATCCTGGCCCATGACGATGGTGAGCACAGCCTGCTCCTGAGCTCCAGGGCTCCCTAACCCAGGCTCGGTGTCCCCGCCACTGCCCGAGGGCTGAGAGCTGCACCTTTTACTGAGCAGACTCATAGGGTGGGCAGTGGGCTCCTGCAGAGGCAAGGAGCCCACCAGGCCTCTCCTGTCTGCAGCCTCCCCACCCTGCACGGCCACTGGGACCCTGTCCGTTGAGATCCTGGAGGTCAACGACCATGCCCCTGAGCTGTCCTCACCGTCTGGAAGCCTGTGCAGCGAGCCAGACCAAGGCTCTGGCCTTCTCCTGGGTGCCGTGGATGAGGACCTGCCCCCCCACGGGGCTCCCTTCCACTTCCAGTTGAGCCCCAGGGTTCCAGAGCTGGCACGGAACTGGAGCCTCAGCCAGATTAACAGTGAGCTGCACCCACCCCTCACCCTGGGGGTCCAGACCTGGGACCTGAGGGGCACTCAGCCTGTAATGCTGCTGGTTCCCACCTCAGCACACTCTCAGGCGGAGCAGGGGTTAGTTACCACACCCAGTGGGCCGGTGGAGAAAGAGGCCCAGCCTTTCCTGGATCCCCACGGGCACCGAGGGGGTGTGGCCAGCCCAGGAGCGCCCTGCTGACTTCACGCACCCTCCACAGTGAGCCACGCACGCCTGCGGCTGCGGCACCAGGTCCAGGAGGGGCTCTACCACCTTAGCCTGCTGCTCCGAGACGCAGGGCAGCCGCCCCAGCAGCGCGAGCAGCCCCTGAACGTGACCGTGTGCCGCTGTGGCCAGGACGGGGCCTGCCTGCCAGGAGCCTCGGCGCTGAGGGCGGGGGCTGCGGGCATCAGCCTGAGTGCTCTGGCCATCATGCTGGCCAGCATCATCCTGCTGCTCTGTGAGTGCCTGCCTGAGACCCTTGCCCTCACACCCAGCACCCCCCTCCTGGCCCCACGCAGCCTTGCTCAGCACTAACCTAGTCCTGTCTGCCACCTAGTGCTCACCCTGCCTGTGGTTCTCCTTGCACGGTTCCGGCAGCAGTCGTGGGACAAGGGGCTTCTGCAGGGCCTGCAGGACGATCTCAGGGACAACATCCTCAACTACGATGAGCAGGGGGGCGGGGAGGAGGATCAGGTGAGGGCAGGGGTGGGGAGCATGGCAGCTCATAATTCTGAGCTTTGGGTAGGGTTCCGGGGAGCCCAGGCCATGGGCCAGCACCCACACTCCAAGGGGAGGGGCCTCCCTAGATCCTTTCCCCGCCAACCCCCAAATTCATGGGACCTGTCTTGGGAAGGTGCCTGGGATGGAAACTTCACCCTGTCATTGATTCTTGCTCAGTTTCATGCACTTTGTCTCCAGGATGCCTATGACATCAACCAGCTGCGCCACCCAACCGAGCGGGCAGCCCTGAGCGCCCCTCTGGGGCGGCCGTCGCTGCGCCGCGATGCCCCATTTGGCCAGGCACGCCCCCCACCACCCAGAGCATTGCCCACAAGCCCTGCGGACATTGCAGACTTCATCAATGGTGTAGGTCTCCATGGGTGGGCAAAGAGGGTGGGGGCACACATGTGCATGCACTCACACATATGTGGGTGCACACACACACACACACACATGCATACCATATACCCATGTGGGCTCACTGCTAGGGACCCTGGCCAAGTTTCTGGGAAGCTCCTGAGGACCTAAGAGTGGAGTGAAGCTGGGGGAACAAGGGGCCACGAGCACTAAAGTCCCGTGGGAAGAGGCGGCTAGGGACTGCCTGCACCAGGCTGTGGTGGGCCTGGTTGAGCTGGGGGCGGTGGGAGCTTGCCCTGCAGTGCTGTCCCAGGTACTGGCAGAGGAAACAACATCCTCTGCTGGTGGAAGTGCCGCTGTCAGCTGAACCTAGGTGTCCCAGTAGCTACTCTGGACACTGCATCAGTGACTTCCTGAGGTCAACACAGGAGGTGCCCAGAACACGGGAAATCCAATTGAGTGGGCAGCAGGAGAGGCGGGTATGCAAGTACTTGTCAGTAGTGTGCCAGGTGCCACACCTGCCTGCATACTTAGCACCCTGGCTCAGAGAATGCCCCTGACAGGTGCATGGTGAGGGGCAGTCTCAGGTGCAGGTCCCAGTTAGGAGGGTGTCAACTCTTCAGGAGCCGACGGATAAACTGACAAGGTGATAGGCGGAGGTGGAAGCTTTGGGCCATTTGCCAAATTTTTAAGAGGCAGACCAGCTGGTCTCCTGGATGGGGTCTCAGGCAGGACACAGCCCTCGGGAAGGACTGGTGCCAGTTCTGGCCCCAAGGAAGAACAGCCACCCAGAGGGAAGCTTCTCTTTTCAAATCCACATCCTAGGTTGGGGGGTCCCAACGGTATCCCCACTCGCATGCATTCAGGGCTGCTCTGAGAAGTCCCCGTGATCCCTCAGACCTCCTGTGCCCCTTCCTGGTAACACACCTTGGGTTGACCTCACCCTGCACGGCAGCTGGGCTGCACGTGCATGAGTCTTAAGCTCCTGGGGCCTCCCCATAGGGCCTGGAGGCTGCAGACAGTGACCTCAGCGTCCCACCCTATGACACGGCTCTCATCTATGACTATGAAGGGGACGGATCCGTGGCAGGGACACTGAGCTCCATCCTGTCCAGCCTGGGTGATGAAGACCAAGACTACAGCTGCCTCCAGGATTGGGGCCCCCGCTTCGCTCGGCTGGCCGACTTGTATGGCCCCCCCTGAGGGCTAAGTGAGGGCAGACTGCAGGGGCCACTCAGGACAGGGAAGGAGCTTTCGATGGGGACCTGTGCCCACCCTGCTGAGGGCACAACCACCTGGACACAGAGGGTGGACATCCTTACCATGATGGACAGCCTGACCACAGGGGCCTGACTAGACACTCCAACAGCTGACCTGTGTGGACGTGGCCACAGGGCACCTGGCCCCACACCTGGGGGCCTCGGGCAGCCAGGTTCTCCCAGGAGAGGACTGAGTCCAGGGGGCAGAGCCCAAAGACTGGAGTGGCACTGTAGGAAGGAGGTGCCCCTCCCACCCTGGGGGGTCCAATAGTCCTGCTCTGAGTCACCCACCCCCATTCCCAGCTCTGCCTCCCCCCGTGCAGAACTCATGTTTGTACGAAAGGAAGCAGCTCTCCAGCAAATGTGAATTAAAAACGTGCTGTCAGGGTCTACATAGTGATCTGCAGGGTCTCACTCCACCCCATTCCCACCGTGGCTACAGCGGGCGCAGGTCCCTGGGGATCGTGGGTGGGGTTGTGGGCATCCCAGTTTGTGGTAGTCAGCCTACAGTGGGGAGCACCCTCCAGCCCTAGGATGCGGCTTGAAGAACCAGTGGGCATGCCAAGTTCTATGGACGCCTTTATCCTCCACAAGTGGTAGTAGGGGACCAAGGACCCCCAGGAACAAAGGACCCAACCAGGGACTCCCCATTCATGCTGTCCCATGGTTCCTCCCTGAGACCCCTCTGCCCACACTGACACGTGGCCATCCGAGGGGAGGTGTGTCTGTCTAGTCAGGGTCACTCCTGGACCAGCTATGTCTGGGCCCGGCAATGGGAGGCTGGCAGCAGGGGCAGGTGGTCCTGGCAGGGGTGGCCCCGCCGAAGGAGTGGTGAGCGGCGAAGGCGGTCAGCATCCTGCAGTGACTGGGGCAGCCCTCGGCCCCGGCTCTCGGGCAGCAGCAGGACACAGAGCAGGGCAAGGATGGCAAAGGAGGATAAGACCACGTGTTGCAAGAAGAAGCCCCGCCGGCCGTGCATGTCCGCGAGTGGTGGGGCCGCCTGGCCCAGGAACCCGGCAGCCAGCACGAGGCCCAGCCCTGCTCCCCTGCAAGAGAGGGCATGGTGTGGGCAGCCTGGGCAGGCGGCCACCCTCACAGGTAGATGGACACACAGACATGTGTGTTTCTCTCAGTGCCCCCAGGGAGGCCCAGACCCTGGGCGGGGCCAGCTCTCACCAGAGCCGAGGGCATGGGGTCTCCAGGAAAACAACTGAATACATTTTTGTAGAAAAGCTGTTCCTCCCAAGTTTTGTTCTTTTCATTAGAAAACTGGAAAACGATCTTCCCCTTGGAATTCTGCCCTCTCTGGGGGCATGTCATTCCTGCCCCTCCCTCGGGCTCCATCTCCCTGTCCTCTACTCCTGAGCCGTTGTCCAGCCCGTCCTGTGCCCATGTTCCCCACATCGCCCGGGAAAAGAACCTGAACTCTGGTCATGATGGGATGGAGAAGTCTTGGGCATAAGCTGGGGAGGGGAGGGTGTGGGGCTTTGTGGGCTGCCGTGTGGCTGCGTGGCCTGAAGCTCACCTGAGCACTGTGGGGAAGATCTCGGCCGCAAAGAGGCTGCTGAGGGTGGACACGGCCTGGGAGGCCAGGAGCCCCAGGACAGACAGGGACAGCATGCTCCAGCCTGGCAGGTCTGGGGACAAGGATAGGGCTCCCACGCTGCCCACACCAGGCTGCTCCAGGGCCCTCCCTTCCCTCGTCCGTGTCTCAGGGGGCCTGGCCTCCCCAATCTTTCACCCTGCACCTGCACTCGGGGCTTGGAGTCTAAACCAGACCCTTATATTTAGTCCCTTCATGGAGATCCTTTGGGTCCCTTAACTCTTTTGGACTTCAGTTTCCCCAGGTGCACAGTGAGGAGATGGATGGGGTACAAAGAACAGCAACCTATCTCAATGCCCCATGCTCCTCTCTTGCGGGCCCAGGAAGGGGCTGATCCCAGGACTCCCCTCACCCCCCGCCATCGGGCTGACCCTCAGCCAAAGAGGAAGACCCTGTTACCCCGCACTTGCACTGGGGCCCTACACTCACACTGGGCCCCAGCAAGCAGCAGCAGGGATGCCAGGCCCGTGACCAGGGCGCCCAGCAGCAGAGTCATGCGACGCCCCCAGCGATCCACTGTCAGGAGCAGGAAGACCGTCGCCGCCATGTCTAGTCCGGCTACCAGGAAGTAGGGCCCATAGAAGGCAGGCTCAGGCTGAGACAGTCTGTGGAGTAAGCTGGCTCTGATGCCGCCACCCACCAACCTGGGAGGGAGGGCAAAGCTATGGGTCCAGCCAGAGCTGGGGACCTCCACCAGGGGGTAAGGGCACAGATCCAGCTCATAGCCCACCCGCGCCTGCCCTTCCTCACGAACTGAAGCCCAGGATGAGCCCGTTCTTCCAGGTGACGTGGGTGTGACAGAGCTCCAAGACCCAGTGGTGATGGAGCTGGGAGCTCCCTGCAGATAGCATGTCCAGCTCTGTGGACATGAGGGGTTGCGTGTGAGGGGTGATGCCTCTCTTCCTCTAGCACCCTGGCCTCCTGTCTTCTGGCTGGTGCATTACCCGTAGCCAGGGAACTCTCCTCCTCCAGGCTATCCTCAGGGTCTACACCGCTGGCTTCAGCAAAGTGCCACAGGATCTTTCTGGCTCTTGCCAGCTGCCCAGTGGCCAGCAGCCAGCAGGGAGACTCAGGGAACAGGGCTGGGTACCTGCAGGGGTGGGGTTAAGGATGCCTTCAGGTCTTCCCCACAGAGATGACAGGGGCCAATGCCCACTCCCTGGGGACAGGACATCGCGTGGTTTTCTGTGTCCCTGTCCCACAGCCACATGCCTGGTGCTGCACGGAGTTGCAGAAGGAAGTGACACATGTGGTTTCCATGATGGCTGCTGACCCATCTCCCGACACACTTACCCCCAAAAGAGCAGCAGGAGTCCCGTTGCCAGAGAGCTCAGCCCCTGCAGAAGGCGCCAGTCCTGGACGAGCAGGGCCAGGCCGGGCAACAGCAGGGTGCCCACCGCTGAGAAGAGGCCTGCGCCCACTGAGAACACCAGGCGGTGTGGGGGGTCACACAGCTCCAGGCCTGAACAGACGCAGAGGGCCTGAGGCCAGGGCCTCTTGAGAGGGAGGGCTGCTCTGTCCAGGGCTGTGGAAACCAGCCGCTGACCTGCCCCAGAGCTGGGTGTGTGAAGCCAGCTCACTGCCCACTCACAGCCGTGCTCACAGAACAAACAGTGCCCTCCCGCCTTCCTGAGAAGGGCCCTCAGCAGGAGTGCAGAAAGGTGCTCCATGCTGCTCCCTCCAGAGGGGCTGAGGGCCTAGCTTGAGTGGGTGCCCCCTCCAGCCCCCCACGGTACTCACGAGCCACATAGAGGGCAAGGGAAGCCCCTGCCAGGGCTCCCCCATGAAGCAGCCGCAGGGCCATCAGGGCAGGAAAGCTGGCAGCGAGGGCCTCCCCGGCCCCCAGGCCTGTGGCCAGCACCAGGGAGGCCACAAACACAGCCCGGCGGCCAAACCTGGTGGGCAGTTGGGGACACACATGGTCAGGAGAGCTCAGGGGCAGAGCTGGACCCCAAGGGGCAGGAGGGGAGGGGCAGCACCTCACCGGTCACAGCCCATGCCCAGGATGACACAGCCCAGCAACCAGCCCAAGAGGTGACTCGTCTGCTCCAGTGGCACCTTCCAGCCATCTTCACACACAAGGTTCCACTGCAGGGAACACAGGTCACCTGTCAACCAGCCAGGACCCTCCCTTGCTAGAGTCCCCAGAACGTCAGGCTGGAAGGAGGCCCTATATTTCTCCATGGCAAGAAGGGGGAACTGAGGCACAGAGAGGGCAAGGGACCTGTTCAAGGTCACACAGTGTGGTCTCCTGACTCCGGTGGGCTTCACATGGAATTGTGAATACCCTTCCCCTGTCTAAGCCCCCAGGGGATGATGATCTGGGGTTCCTAGAGTATCCATATGAGACCGAAGTCTGCTTTCTGCTTTTCTCTAGATGAAGTCTCACCCTCCTCTCCAGCGCTCGCTCTCCTCCCAAGGCTGACCCTTGGCCGATCTTTGTTTCTACCTGCTCCAGGGCCCCCAGGGCCTCACCCTCACTTCTCCCCAACCCGGCTCAGTTCAAGAGCAGATCCTGGAACAGACTGCAGGGCTGTACTCACCAGCTTTTCCTGGTCAAGGGCCCTTGACCTCAACTTAGCACCACCCCACCTCCCCTTCCAGGGCCCTCTGCCTTTTTTACAAGCTTAACATACTGTTTGGGGTGACACTATGTTAGTTTTTATTTTAAAATCCAAATACTTGTAAAAGCTGGGGGGTGCTGATAGCACCAACAGGACAGCAGGTGTGAGGTGGAATAGAATGGGTGGGAGGAGAGAAGCCCAGCCAGTTTGAGGGCCCCGGGCAGGCCTGGCAGAGATGTGGCAACCCTGTTCCAGTTTCCACACTGGGGCCAGTCCTTCCAGGGGTGGGGGCATAGCTTCAGGATAAGCTGCCAAGAGGGAGGTAGGGATGGGCAGGCCCTAGCCCCACTCCTCGCCATTTCTTCCCATTCAGACCCGAGTTGCCTCCTCAGGAGTCCCAACCTGCACACACCTCACAAGTGGAGGGTCTGCCTTTCACAAACTGAACTATTTTGCCCCCTTGAGTCAAAGCCTCCTGTCTTGGGAAGCCAGTCGACACAGCTCAAAGCAACAGGTTGCTCAAAAGGCTCCTGGCACTAAAGTGAACTCCAAACCTTGCTGACCACCTGGCACCTACCTGGTTATACCTTTAGCTTAACTCCTCCTCCCCCAGGTTGCCCGCCCACCTTGGCAGCCCTTGGGCTTCACACTCTGCCATCAGGCCTGGCAACCCTCCGACTTGGGCATCAGCTGCACCATTAGACAGGAGGGGTTGGCCTCCCAAATGAGAGCCCTAGGAGACCAAGGAAAGGGCAAGGGAGTATAGGAGGGAAGGAGGAGGAAAGGGGAGCAGAGGAAGGGGGTACAGAGGAACAGAGGAGAGAGGGAGAGGAGGCACAGAAGAGGAAGGGGGACAAAGGAGAGGGACATAGGAGGGGGTACAGAGGAAGGGGGAGCAGAGGATGGGAAGACAGAGGAAGGGGGCTAGAGGGAGGGGAGAGAAAGGAGAGGGAACATAGGAAAGACAGAGAAAGAGGACAAAGAGGCGGCGATAGAGGAAGGAGGAGGGAAGGAGGCGGTACAAGGGAACGGGGACAGTGTAAGAGGAGAAAGAAGAGGCAAGAGGAAGGGGGGGACGCAGGAGGGGGCAGGGTGATGGAACACCCCAGGCAGTCCTCCCGCACCTGGGTGACCGGGCTGCGCAGCAGGCCGGCTGCGGGCAGAGCGTAGTGCCAGCCGCGCGTGCAGGGCCCCGTGCCGTTGGGGCGGGCGCGGGGCGCGGGCTCGGAGTAGCGCAGCAGCAGGCAGGGGCTCGGGGAGCGCGCGGGGCCCAGGCGCGGCACGCTGGCGTCCAGCAGCGCAGCCCCGCGCAGCGCGCGCAGCGCTGGGGGCAGCAGCGCGGGGTCCGGTTGGCAGTGGTGCGCGGGCAGCGCGGTGAGCAGCGGCTCTGAGCTCAGCGCCAGACCCAGCGCCACGCACGGCAGCCACGAGGCGGCGGCCAGCAGGCGCCGGGCTCGGCCGAAACCTCCCGCCGCACGCAACGCCGGCACCTCGGGATCCATCCTCTACCTCCGCGCCCGGGCGAAACTTGGGAGGAACATGCCGGGCGGGGCCTCGCGATAGGCGGGGCCTCGCGATAGGCGGGGCCTCGCTGGGGGCGGGACCCTTTTTGTGGGCAGGGCCTACAGGTGGGCCTAAGGGGTGCCGAGCCTCCTGGGCGGGGCCTGATAGGGGCGGGGCCACGGAGGGGCGGGGCCACAGGACGGAGCATGTCCCCGGTGCTGGACCTGAGAGGGGCCGAGATTGGGGCGGGGCCCAAGGGGCGGCCAGAGGGCGGGGCCAAGGCAGGGGTCATAGAGGGCAGGGCAGGTGAGGGTCTTAGTGCCCCAGGCTGTAACGCCAGGGCTGTGGGGGCGGGGCCCCGGGGGCATGGCCGGGAGGCGCTCAGGTGCTCATAGTCCCGGCGGCGTCTGGGCAGTGCGGGAGACCGGACTTGATTCGCCCCAACGGACCCCAGGTGGATGCTGTGTCAGGCGGCTCGGAGGCTTCGGAGTCCTGGCGTCGCCCGAGAGCCCGGAATGTGTGGGGCGGCCAGGGACGGGGACGGGACGCGCAATGGACCCCACTGGCCTGGGGTCGGCCCTGAAGAGCAAAGGCTGCCACTGCCCCCTGGCGGCCTGGTGAGGCGCTGCAGCGATGAGAGGGAGCGGCTGGGACCGTCCTGTGTGGCCACGGATGCTGCAGCCCGCGCAGAGTGTGGTGTAGGTGAGGACAGGCACTGATCTGTGCCCTGCGCCCTCAGAAGTGTAAGGATTATCGTAATTCTGCAAAACGAGCTTCAGTTACTTGACCCAGCTCTGGGTCCTTTTGTGAGTTTGGCGCGGAATGGCATCGCGTTGATGGATTAAGTTAGGGACAGCGACAATGTCACTGTGGCGGAGGCTTCCATCCAAGGAAGAAGGTAGGTAGCGTTTGTTTTCAACTTCTGTTTTTCGCAGTGATGAAGTGACAAATTAAAATATAGATTACGTCTAAATTTTCCTAACTAATTGGCTTCCTTTTGCTTTGTGAAGAGACTGGATTTGCATTGTATTTTCTATAACTGGCAGTTTTTTGTATTTAAGAATGTTATTGGCTTTTAAAAAATATTTTGTTGGGAAAGCCGGGACGGCTCAGCGGGTTGAGCGCTCGCTTTGAGGCCCCGAGGACCGAGGATCGAATCCCGGCTCCGGCCCAGGCGGACCCACGTGCTGAACTGGGGAGTTCCCACAGTTCGGTTCTCTAGCTGTCTCTGTCTGTCTCTCTCTCTATCTGTCAAAAGTAAAATAGAAATAAATATGCACTGAAGATAAAA
>PVKE010011411.1:0-40333 GCA_004027555.1 Craseonycteris thonglongyai | reverse complement strand
AACTGAGTTTGCAAGTCTTTTGAAGTTGCGTGTATTCTTCTTGTGACTGTGTTATTTGACAACTGTAGGTCTTGTATCGCCGACATAATTTTACTCTTGTTAGAATACTCCTCATACAAACAATTGGCAGCAGTCAGAAATGCTTCTTTTAACAATTCACCATCCTGGAAAGGTTTTCTCTTCTTTGCGAGCATGTGAGAAATTTTGAAAGAAGCAATGGTTTCCTTTTTAGATTTTTCCACATGTCTAATGAAAACAGTCTGTTGAGTAGTTCAACTTAATTTTAGTTGATTTATTATTTTCTTTCTTACTTCAGATTTAAGTGGATAATTTGTATCAAAAGTGGTATGACTTGTCTGAAAGTGACGTTCAACATTATGTTTTTTCAGCACTGCAATACTACTGCCACACAACAGGCAAACACATTTACCTTTTAAATTAATGAAACAATATGATTCCTCCCAGTTTGTGTTAAAATTATAGGTTTGTTTTCTCTTATTTGGTCCACTCATTTTAGGACTAAAAAAATAAAAATAAAAAAAGTTATAGAACTACAATAGCATATCAAATTGCCACCATAATAATAGATTACCTACCTCGCTTTTAGTTCATTTAAAATCGAATATATCAAAACACTGTGATCCTAGCTAACGGTCACGACCCGATCAGTCCAACAACCGCAATCAAATTGGCAACTTCGCGTCTCCCAGTTGGGTGGAGGAGAGTTTAAAGAGCGCAGCGACTAAACAAGACGTGACATGTACAAAGGCGAAAGCTAGGGGAAAACTTATACATACGATATTGCAAACATACCAACGAATATAATAAACCTGTGTAGATACTTAAACAATATTTTAAAATTCTAACAAATGTATAAAAATAAATTATAGTTTTACTTAGTGTTTATGAAAAACTTCTGATGCAGTCAAATAATGGCGGGCACACACAAATGGGGCAACCAGCGCTATGGCGCCTGTGGGCACGGGGTTGGGAATCCCTGAATTACACCACTGTCACTGCCCCTGTGGAAGCCTCACTACTTGGTTTACATAGGGATTGTGTGAGAAGTTTTTCTCTCCAGCTCTCTTTGTCTCTCTCTTAGGTTTCTCAATTGGCATAAAAGACATTTTTTATTGAAAAGTGTGGCTGGTTAATTCAACAAACTCAGATTCTTAGCACGCCTTGTCCCTTTTTTCTGAACTACTAAACCCCAGGTCTGTTTCCGGCCAGGTGGCAACACCTGTTCTGCCTCTGTTTCATTGAAACATACTCCTTCTACCCAACCACCTACTTCGTCTTTCATTTTCTCTCTTCCTACAGTCTCAATCCTACTCAACCAACCCCATCCCAAACTTCACCTCCCTCCAGAACCTGTCAGAGCATAATTCTCAAATCATCAATTAACGTAATTTTTATACAAATAGATAATGAATACATGTTAGAGTTTAACTTACCTCTTTACTGAGGAAACCAACGGAATGACAGAACCAATTATACAGAATACGAGAAACTTGAATTTATAACTGTCAAGTTAGGTACAAATCTAGTTAATGTCCTACAAGGCAATTAAATATTTGAGGTTCACAGTAGTCTCAGCTTGTCCCAGTTCTTCCCTTCCTGGTGACAAGCCCATTAGATTTGGACTTTGCCAGATTCCTCAATAAGTCAATTCCTTGTAGTAAATAAATCAATATAGATCTTCCCTACTGGTTATTTTTTCTCTGGCTGAATCCTGACTGATACACTCTTTCTTTTTGTTATATGAATAAATCTCTTATTCTGCTGAGAGCTAACTCCCATGTTCACAAAGTGGAACCAAGTATCTTCCAAGAAGTAGGGAGTCTACACATTTGATGGCTCACACACCATCCAGAAGATATTCTCTATTACCCAATCTCAGCAGATGGTTCACCTTGTCATTAATAAACAAAGGGTGACTGAATAAGAAATGGGCATATATTGTCCACAGGAGAGAATAATGACTCTTCTGTCTTTGAATAAGAAGAAGGATTGACAAAGACACCCTCCTTGACCAAACTTTAGTCAGGCCCTCTTAAGCCTTCTTTTCACTAGGCCTAGTCCTTGGTCTACTGAGCCCAGTTTTAGCAGAGTCTGCTAAGCCAGATTTTGAGCATCTCTCACTTTTGATATCTAATCACGTTCTTCTTCCTCCACCCTTATTATCTACTCAAGTTCTCCTCTGCTCCCAACCCTTGACACCTAACTAATTTCTTTTTAATAATTTTCCATCTGCTTTCTCACTCAGTTCCGTGTCTATATATTACCATTTGTCCCTGTTTTATTTAGAGTCATATTTAATCTCTCTTCCCTATTGCAATAGCTTCACATAAAGTCCTCCTTGCCATTTTAAACAATGGACAGAATGACTTTTATTTAACAGTACTGAAAAATGTAATATCTGCCCTATCTGTCTTCATGAAGTTTCCTGTATGTCTCCATCAGAACAAGTAGTATGAGTTCCTCTAGCATCACCACCATGCTAGAAGAGGGCCTATCCCTTATTCATGACAACTCCTGTGTGTATTGAATGTTCACTTATGCCAGGCTCTGTCCTAAATACTTCACAACAGGGGTACAGACTGGGAGCAGTCTGTGGCCCATTAGGAATCGGGTTGCATAGCAGGAGGTGAGTGGCAGGCTGTATTTACAGTTGCTCCCTATCACTTTCATTGCCACCTGAGCTCTGCCTCCACTCAGATCAGCAGCGGCATTAGATTCTCATAGGAATGAGAACTCTGTTGTGGACTGTGAACGCAAGGGATCTAGGTTGTGCGCTCTTTATGAGAATCTAGTGCCTGATGATCTGAGGTGGAGCTGAGGTGGTGATGCTAGTGCTGGGGAGCAGTTGCACATACAGATTAACATTAGCAGAGAGGTTTTCCTGCAGAGACCATACTAGATCAATTGCTTGCAGACTCATCAAACCCAAGCTCAGGGCTCCCACTGATTCTGCACTGTGATGAGTTGTATATTATTTCATTATATATTACAATGTAATAATAATAGAAGTAAAGTACACATAAATGTAATTCTCTTGAATCATACTGAATTGCATTCACCCCCAGACCCTCTGCACCCCAGTGCCCGCACTGGTCTGTGGAAAAATCGTCTTCCATGAAATCAGTCCCTGGTGCCAAAAAGGTTGGAGAACAGTACTTTATGAGAATTATTTCCTTGCACTATACTTCTGTCCAGACTTTTAGTAGTCACTGCCTACAATTTATACCATGAGCTGAATATCCTCATTTGGTCTGTCTATTGATATGGGTACTTAGGAAATTCACCAAATTTTTTTTTTTTTTTTATAATTAAAGTTTTATTTTTATTTATTTATTTATTTTTGACAGAGAGAGAGAGAGAGAGAGAGAGAGAGAGAGAGAGAGAGAGAGAGAGAGAGAGAGAGAGATACAGGGACAGAGAGAGAACTAAACTGGGGGAGCTCCCCAGCCCAGCACATGGTTCCGCGTGGGCCGGGGCCTGGGACTCGACCCTCATTCCCCGGTGCTGCAAAGTGAGCGTCCAACCCACTGAGTCATCCCGGCCTCCCCACACCACAATTTTTTTGCTGGCATTGTCAGCAAAGGGAATATCTATGACCATGATGTCATAGTACTTGGACTTCTTCAACTTGAAGTGAGTCAAGTTTATCTTTGTTCCCTTCAGCCATTCCAGAAAATTTCTGCCTCCTATTCTAAGTATCATTTGTCCCACAATCTTAAGCCCTCTGGTTCTCATACACTTAAACTCTGACCAAATGATGTTTCATATCTGCATTTATGTAAGTGTAATTTCAGCTCCAGAGGTTTGCATTTGAAGCCCCCTCTCATGGAGATTATTAAGGCTTGGTTTCCTTCTTTAGAAATTCCAAGTACCAGATGAGAGTTTTAGGGGAGGTACTGACTAAGAGCTAGAAGAGGAAGACTTTGTGATGGCATATGAGAACCCATTCCATACTGATAACCTGATCCCCCAAGGCTATCATCCCAGAAGAGCAGAGAAGTCATAATTGGACAAGTCAAGATGTGCACATTTGGGAAAGGTGAGAATCACTGTGTACTGTGTAGGAGTGGTTAGGTATGAATGAGAATGAATTCATGTTAAAACCTTTACCCCTACAATGATCTTGATGTAATAATTTTTGTCCATGACACATTAACCTGAGCCGGGCTGACTTGAAAAAAAAAAAGTATCCAGAGAGCAAAAGCCTTTCAGAAGATCTCTGGGATAATGACCATGGAGATACTCAGGGTCCTGACAATGGTAACTGCAGCCACACACACTAACACCTGGCAGAGACTATCTATAAACCACACAGAGGGTCAAATTGGAAATATAATTTAAACCCGCTCCTATAAATACCATCAGCAGCAGTACCTCTTGCTCACTAGACAGAACCTCCGTCCTGCATTTTTCAACAGCTAAGTAAAGAGTCCAAGATGGATTGGCATTTGCCAGCAGGTTCACCCAGAAAGCTTTTCTTCTTGGGGTTAGAATGGCTCCCAGCAATACAACGTTAGCTGTATGGTCCTCTTTCCAACAAAAGCTTCTAAGGAAGAGAGCAAGTCAGGTGGACCTGTCCAACTCCATCGCCCAGGTGGGCCAGGCCCCGGGCATGGCAAGCTCTCATAATTACCCGTTCACCGCTGCCTTCCGCAAACTAAAGCTGTGATTTTCCAAGACTATCCATGGTGACACAGTCACCTCTTCTACAAGCATTCATTAGGGACATCTCATTCCCTATGGCAGGGGTGGAGCAGATCTTTCCAACTGTAGTGTGTATTTATTTAGAGCTATTACCACATAATATTTACAAGCTACTTAACATGCATTAATTACCCTATAATGAACACTATGACTATAATACCAGTGTTCTGTGAGGACTGTAAAGTGCCCCCCACACACTTTTTATCACCTTGGGAGAAATAAAGAAAAATTAAAATTAATTGCATGAGCATTAAATGCTTATTTTTAATAAAAAACTTGCAAATGATTTGAAAATGCAAAACAGGTTACACAGTAAATCAAAAGCAGATAACACACACTTCTAGACACACTCTGCTGTTTTTATGAGCATGTTTTACAATCCATTCATTATGCTGTCTGTCCTTTTGAAAGCTGGTTATTATATCGCTCATACAAAGAAACATGTGAATGGCTGTGCAGCAAGCCATGAAAATCAGGACAAAACTGAACATTTGTGCTGCTATTTGAATCCGCCTCCCTCAAATCTCTGCCTGGAGAATTCTTACAGGAGGCGCATCACTGTAACACCCACACAACACCTTATGTAAGAGAGAAAGGGAAAGATTTGCCATAGCAGCTCACGATTCAAGATGATGATTATCCAGAGAATGGTCAGCAGTCATGGCAACATTTTCTCTGGAGACATCAAGATGAGGTAAGGCTATCAGGAGGTAATCTACAGGAGATCAGGAGGTAATCTGCCTCCTAGAATCCCAGGTCACCCCCTCTATATTCCTTTGCAAATATATGTCATTTGTACATTACCCAGGGCACACCACCATGCAGGCTATCTATCAATCACGGGAGAGTCCTAACTCACAAAATAGACTGTAACTGATTAAGTTTTCAGAGAAATCTTGCTAACTTAAGCCAAAATCTTGCCTCGCAATAACTTCCACTCATTTGTTCTAAAGTTGACCTTTGGTTCAAGCGAGTCATAAAAGACTCCCTCTTTTACTTGACCAACTTTTAAGCACTTGGTAACAGACATCTAATGCCTGACAGAGTTTAACTTATTGGTGATCTGAAGAATGACTTTATCCTGGTAGAAGTCATGAACCAAGCAGGCAGGTTTATTTGAAAGTATCCATATGTACATGGATAAATACAGAAATCCTGGGTTCCAGACCAGGGTCTTTCGTGGTTGTTCTTAGTGCCCTTGGTTTTCTAGGAGCTCTCTTATCAACCCATAAGATGGAAATGTCTGCTTCCCTTGCAGTCCGTGAGGCACTTCGGGCTCTCCAGTTGCCTTTCAGTAGTCGTCACCTGCCTGGAGTCCATCCCAGTGCATTTGTGCATTTCCTAATTACAGCTTCCAGTTTTATGATAAATGCAAGGAGCTTCTTTTATAGAGCTTACAACTCATGACAAGCATGCAATAAAAGTATAAAATGAACATCTTATTCCAAGAGGAGGATTACAGACAAGAAGACTAGCTGACATAATACATGTTGGAAATGATCCAGACAAGAGGAAAATTGAATATATTTCCTAGGTAATGCCCCAACATTGCTTATTTTATGCTATTGTAAAATGTGAGAATTATATATTGAATTGTCTCTTACTCACACAAAGAAATACCGTGGCATGATATTGACAGCCCTTTGTGTTTTATTTCTTGAAGCATGAAATTGAGAGCATTCATTTAACAAATATATATTGACATCCACTCTGTGCCAGATACTATGCCAGGTGCTGGGGACAAGACAGCTGTGGACACTGCCCTGGAACTATTACTAAAGGATAGTCAAGCCACTTCTGATTTGCTTAAAAAAAATAAAAAAATAAAAAACCCACAAAGGGAAGAATAACCAAGTCAACCTGGAATAGTTGAGGAAACCTTCACAGAGGCAATGAGAAGCCAGCAGGGTATGACTGACTTATGGGACAGAAGCGGGTAAGAAAGACATCCTACATAGAAAAAGTAACTGGTCAAAGCCAGTAGAGTGAAAGGTCATGGCCAATTCAGCACCAACATTAGTTCATTAAGAATGAAATTTAGGGGTATGTGAGCAAGAAGAAGATGATGAGGCTAACCAAGTATTCTGGGCTTACAAGTATGTCACGAAAGACTTTGGATACCTTGCTAAGGATTTTGGCATCTACTATGAAGAAGATATGAAACAATTTAAACTGTTTTGAGAGGCAACAATTAAAATCATGTTTTTGTGATAAAGATAGAAGTTGTGTGGCAGTTATAGAAGCCAGAGTAGTGGGTGACGCAGGAAACTGAGAGGTTATTTCAGTAGTCTAGGAAAGCCCTGAGAAGGACTTGGATGACAAATATGACTGTGAAAATGGAGAGGAAAAGACAGAAGCAAGAGATCATTAGGTTGGAGAGTTATCAAGATCTAGAGAATTGCTTGATGAGGCAGAATGAGGGAAAAGGCAGAATTCAGAAGGATACTGAGGGTCTTTCCGTGGGCAATTTGTTAGATGGAATGACCATTAACTAAGACACATTGTTAGCTCAACATTTTAATATCACATACATTGAATTTTTGGTGCCTATAAGATCTATATTTGAGGAATTTAGAATGGGCTGTTCTGAAAGAGAGAGGTTTCTAGTAGGTGATAATTGAAAATGTGAAAGTAAACAAGGTGACCCAGAAAGATTGACAATTTAAACCAGGAAACATCTATATTTAGGGAAAGGCCAGAACAGAATAAACTCCAAAACAAGACTGACAAGGTAATATCCCAAGTGTAGTAAATGGAGAAACCAGAAGATTCTGGTGTTACAAGTGCCGGTGTTCCACAAGAAGGGTCAAATGCCTGCAGCTCCCCTAAGTTCCACACATGACTACCTTCCACACGTCACCGCCGATAGCAGTTTAGAGCTGTAGCTTTCCCTTCACTGAAGTTCAACTTTCTACTGGGGCCAGAATTGACCTCACACCTTTTAGGCTTGGTATTCTCCTCTGAACTTTGGTCTTATGCCAAAACCTTAGTGAAGAAGTCTTCAGATTCTCCCACAATAAAGACTTTACCTCCCAATATGCAGGTGATTTTCCTTTTTCCCATCCAGGCACTTTCCCAGCTGACAGAATACTATAAGTGAATGTTTCTCAAAGTGTTCTCTCAGGACCAGCAGTTTCTGCACTCTGGTTGAAAATATACTAATTTGGGGGCTCTGTCCCAGACCTATTGAATCAGAAACTCTGGGGGTGGGAAGCAGCAAGCTGTGTTATTTTTTTTTTAAGGATTTATTTTTTGATTTGAGAGGAGCGAGAGTGAGACAAAGGGAGAGAAGGGTCCGGAGCAGTCTCCATAGTTGTACTTCATTAGTTGTGATGCGGTTTCATTCCACACAGGCGCATGTGGAGCTGTGGGGAACCGGAACTGAGCTGGGAGCCTCCTGCATGGGAGGCGACAACCTTTACCCTTGGGATGACCTGTTGCACCACAGTTTGGCATGTGGGTCTGCGCAGCCACGGGCCAGGACCCCTGGACCTGGCTATTGCAAGGCCAGGGCTCAACCTAGTGAGCTGCCCTGGCCTCCCAAGCCATCTGTGCCTCAGGAAGCTTTCCAGGTGGTTTTGATGCCCCTTCAAGTTCGAGAGCCACAGGGAAGCTAATGGCTGCATTCTTCTGAACATTCTATATTTCCTAAAAAATGTGCTAAGAATAGGCTGGCCAGACATTCCATTTTACACAGAACAGAAAACAACAGTGCTGTCTCATTCCCAACAGGACGTGTGGTCAGCCTAGTGTCACTGGGCTAAACTCCAGGTGTTGGTTTGAAGTGGGACAACACCATTGTTCTCTGTTCCATTTAAAATGGACTGTCTGGTCAGCCTAGCTAAGAATCCTGTCTTTGATAATGAATAGATGGAGTCCAAAATAAAGAGTCTGATATTTTCTTCTTAAATTACATTTCAATCATAGATGAAATCTGGAGTTTAATCTATACAGTGAATATTTCCAGGTTTTAGGGTCCTTATTTAATAGGTAAATTATAGGTAAATGGGGGGAAATTGGCAGAAGATAGGGTGACTAAGTGCCAGATTTGTGTAATGAAAATTTTTTTCTTCATCTTTTGACATGATGACTATAATAAGCTTTAATGTTTCTATATTTTACACCAAAGCATCTATTATATAGAAAATAATTTTAAATAGTTGTACAATGTTATTTATTCACTTATTAGTACACAACCTTATCCTGAATAGAACTTAAAGCACAATAAAAAATACATATATTAAAAAAGTAAATTAAAATACAATATTCACATAAGATGCTACTCTTAGTACAGGAGGCCTGGAAGTTTTGTCTGTGCCAGATATTAACCTTTTACCTGCTAGAGGTAGGACTGCTGGTAGGTGATCCAGGGGAGAGACCATAGGACCAGAAAGGCACTTGGCAAGGGCAGTAATTATCAATTACATGGGCGGATTCTCATCGTCCCTGAAAGAAACATTAATGATCATCATTCCCTGGTATAAAATTGTCATAATTCACTAAGCATAAGACTGGGCATGCTGTGCCATTTGTCAAATCTGATCGACCTCACAGTGCCATCCCCTTCCGGTCCCCTGCCTGGAAGACCTCATGCTTAATAAACACCATCAGCTTGACCCAACAACCTTAAACTCTTCATTCAATTTTGACTCTGTTATTTTATTAAATATGAATTATTTAATCATATTTCTTTAATATACATTTTTAAATTCTGGTTTTGCCATTCTCACTCATCAGTCTCCAAACTTTTGTACCAGGCACATAAGTAACATTAATAATTACTGAGAGGAAGCAGAGCTGGTAGAAAACAAAGCTGAGTGATTTGACCACTGTACTAACAGACTTCTTTCTTTTCTTTTCTTTTTTTTTTTTTTGAGTTCTTTCATTTCCCTAAGCCTCAGTTTCCTCACTTCTGAAATACAAATATATAAAAAGCTTCATTATTCTCAGCCTTTACTAGCATGAATTAAATAAGAAAAGAGAAGCAGAAAATGAACAACTGGTCTGGAAATTTCACAGGCTTAATCAAAATGCCTATGTTCTTCAGAAGTTTCTGGAAGATCCAGGTGGGGGCTCCATTTCCAGTGAGCAAGAATTGATTTATGATTTAGTCCAAGGGCCACGAGAAACTCAGGGTCTAAATTGCTGTTTCCTTGAAATTATTCCATTCCGGTGAACTCAGATGAAATGAGCCAAAGGCAGGCTCTCATAGAAACCCTGGTGAAGCAAAACTGCTGATGCACATGAGGCTCCGACTTGTCCCTGGCAAATCTGCTGACACCACCACAGGAGCCTCTCACAAGGTTAACAGAAGCCCTGTCAACAGGAAGGAAGATGTAAAAATGTCTCCTGACCTAAATTTTGGAAGCAAATCCAGGTCATTTCTCTGTCTTTGAAAACAGACCTCGCCTGATGTCATACCCTTGTATCAACCTCCCCAAAGTGACAGCTGAAACTTCAGCACGTAGAATATATAAGGGCTGTCTGGAAAGTATCCAGTCATGTAACTATTATTGTTATATTGACAATGGCTGGATTTTTCCAGACAGCCCTTGTGTGTTCATGGCTTTTAGAGTTTTAGATGATGCCAAACAGTTAAGGGTGCTTTAAGCCCTCCAAAGAAGGAGGATGGGTTTTCATTAGGGGAGCAATTAATAATAACCAGCATTTTTTGAGAGCTTAATGTCATGCAGTGGCTATTACTTTGCATGTGACAGCTCATTTAAATCCACACTCAAAGTGAATAGTTTACAGTTGAGAATACAAGCTTAGAGAGAGCTCAAAATGAGCTCAATTCTGAGATTCTCAACTGACTTAACTCAGTCAAGAGCACTTATATCATCCAGAAAGAAAAGTGTCAGATATTGTGGAATCTGATTTAAAATGCCAATGAAATTTTTGTCTGTCTTTCCTGTAGGTAAGATCACATTGTGCAACTCTTCAACACAGGTTAGCAACATTTAAGGAGTGTTTGCCAAAGATCTATCATGTTATTCAGAGGGAATAAAGAAAGAAGTCTGAGAGTCCCAGATGCAGTGTGAACTCTCAAGAGAGATGGGAAACAGAAAACAGAAAGTAGAATTTCAGGAAAGAGGAAATGCAGTGGGGAAATTATAACAAGTAGGGGCATAGTAGCAACAATTGTGAAATCGTTAAGAAGCTGGTACAAAATGCACACATCCTTGAAAACCTTGGTTTTTGGAAAAGTCCTGAATATTTTGACAACCAAACCACAATGGGGGGAAAAGTGGAGGAAAATGACATAGTGATGTGATATTAAGATCAGAACTTTTCACCTACAAAATGGGAAAAGTAGCCGTTTAGTTACTGATAATGATTTATTTATAAGAGGGGTGCCAGGCCTGCGTGGTAGGCCATACTCATCAACGATATGCCACACATGCCTGGCCCATGAGTCAGGAAAGGGCTTCTGCAAAGTTTGGGAGAAGAGATGTCCTTAATGTTGGGCAAGGGCAACTCTCCTTTTCCCTTGAAAGGTGTGAGAAAATCTGGATGGGAGGCTTCTGAGCTGCTCAGGAGGTTGTCCTTGGGTCGTGCTAGTACATATAGATCAACATGCCTCCCTGATCCCTTGGGTATTGATAAAAGGAACCTTAGCTGTGACAGGTGGACACGCTTTGAGAAAGCTCAACAAGTACTTCGTGAACTGCCAATACTAGTCTTTTACCAACTCCAAAAAAAGGAGGGAAAGGATGGGGGTGGAGAAGAAAGAGGGAGAGAAGGAGGGGGAGGAAGTGGAGGGGAAGAGAGCAGTTATGAACATGGACAAGATATCAACCTCAGATTTCTGCTTCTGGAAGAGAGGGAACAGAAGTATAGCTAGGTTTTTAAATGAATGAAGCTGACAAATGGGAGGCACAGCGTGTATGCAAGCTTAATTTGGTGACTAAACCCAAAGTCAAAGGAAACTGACATTTTGCCCTCCACCCTTTAAATGATCCCATTTTCTCCAGAAGAGTACATCATTAGAGTCCAGTAAATACCCAAGCTTTTATCTCTAGCACTGATCTTGATAATTACTTTTGCCCTACATTCATGTTTCTGGTTATCTATGTTGCTGCATACCTACCAAAATACTGTGGTATAAAATAACTATTTCATTATCCTCACAGATTCTAAGGGTCAGGAATAGAGCAGGGCACAATGGGAATGATTTGTGTGTATGTCACAATGTCTAGGGCCTCAGATGGAAAGACTCAGATGGCTGAGGGTGACATTTGGGGCTGTAAGTGACATCTGGGGGACTGGAATTGTCTAGAGTTCTTTCACTCTCATATTTGGTGCCTGGTCTGGATGACTCAAACTGGCCTCAGTGGGGATTGCTGGTCCACAAGGGGCCTCTCATGTGCTTGGACTCCTGCACTGCATGGTAACCTCAGGGTAGTAAGTAGTGGCTCAGAGATCCAAGAGCAAATGTTTCAGCAAACAAGATAGAAGCTACTTGGTCTAAAACTGAAGTGACACCGTGTCACTTGCATTGTACTCTATAGGTAAAAGCAATCACAGGTCTTCCCAGATACAAGAAGAGGGAGCAAGAGTACGAAAGAGTTTGTGGCTGTGTTTCAAAATTGCTACTCTGTTCTTGGCCATCTGTCTCTTGCCCTGTTTCTTCATGCCAAGGTTTTGACTCTTCTCTGGACAACTTGTTTTCCTGAATGTATCCAGATATGCATCTCCTATATTCTTCCTTAGGCACAATTTTGGTTATTATATTTCCAAAAGACCTGGGAAGATAGTCCCTGGGTGTGTAGGATTTGGGCTGGCCTCATGTTTATCTATGCTAAGTTTATTTATGCTAAGTTCTGTGCATGTATTATTTTATTGGATCCTTAAAACAATTCTTAGATGAAGGTATAACTATTTCCCCATTTAAAACATAAAAAAACTGAAGCTTGGGAAGATTAGCAATTTGTCTAAGTTTCCATAGCTAAGGAGTAGAACTACAATTTAAACCTGCAGTCTTAATTTCCACTCTATACACCAACCTTGTCCAATCTGTGGCCCACGAGCTACATGTGGCCCAGGATGGCTTTGAATGTGGCCCAACTCAAATTTATAAACTTTCTTAAAATATTAAAAGATTTTTTTGTAATTTTTTTAGCTCATTAATTGTCATTAGTGTTAGTGCATTTTATGTGTGGCCCAATACAGTTCTTCTTCCAATGTGGCACAAGGAAGCTAAAAGATTAGACACCCCTGCTATATATACACCTTTCTTGTCAGTGCTGTTTGGTGAATACATTATAGGTCATTGGAGCCATGTAAACAGTACTGGCCGACAAATTGTAAGCAGAGGTAATACATGTCATTTCAGGGCAAGCATTCAACCACTGGTGCAAGGTTCTCCTACACAGGCCCCAAGCATTGAAACTGGCATTATTGGAGATGGTGGCTGCCCCAGGTGACTACAATGAGCAGAGCCCTCTGGCCACTCATGGTGGACATGTAGCATGAGCAAGAAATCGATGTTTGTGGTTTTAAGCCCCTGAGTATTGACTCATTACACAGTATGATCATCTGACTGACCATCTCATCTCTTTGATCTTCAGTTTCCCTGACTGTAAAATGGGATGATAATTATTACATAGAGGGATATTGGAGCAAGTGGAAATAGGGTAAGTAAAATACCTTGTTCAGTGTTTAACCTGAAGTAGGGCATACTAACGTAAGACATTATCACTCCCACATATGTGCATGTCTCTGAGTGGAATGGGGACTAATTTGGCTCAGCCTCACTTCATGCAGGTAGCTCGCCTCATCAGGGATCCCATCATACACAGTACCTTGTCTGGCACCTGCAAGGTACCAGCAGAGTGACTCCTGGCTGTAGAGACACCAGAGAGAAGAAAGGCAGAGAATGGGGAGAGGCAGAATTGTTACGGCTTATTGTGAATGTGATGTTCGCCAGGATCAGCAGAGAGAGAGTAGTAAGACTTAACCAAGCAGGTAAAATAGAGAACAGAGCCAACCACTTCTCTGTTATTCTACCCTAATTTTGATCACAAGAATATCTTTATGGAATTGAGGTTCCCAAAATAGATTTCTTTCATAACCAAATAACAACCAGGTAGGAAAATCATGTTTCAAAAGCTGAGCTTCATTTCTCCCTAGCTGAGGAATTTTGAACACTTCCTCTAGTGGGAACTGAGGAAGTGTCTCTTATTCAAATGGATGCCAATCTATGATTGTCCAATTATTCACTGCATTCTGCCTTTGATGGCCCAGATGTTCTCAATTTCTTGTAATAAATTCTTTCATCTGAAAAGTTGTTCTACTCAGAAATGCAAAATCCTCTTTAGTTCACCAGCTTTTTTTGATGAGCCACTATAATTGGCTTCAATTTGCTTATTGTTTTGCAATAGAAAGCCCAAGTTTAATTTCATTTCTGTAAACCGGTAGACAAGAGCCGACCACCACACCATTGAAGTCATTTTCCTCATTACAACCCACTTTGGCTTTCCCCACCCCATCCTCATAATTAGGATGAAATTGTGGAAAAATCTAATTTTCTTCTTTATTTTTCTGATTAAAAAATAGGGTTTTCCCATTGCAAGATATTGAAATTTGAGCCAATAACAGTATTTACTGAATACTTTTATCTATGATCTCCTATTCTTAAAAAATAATGTATATATTTATCAGCATATGTAATAATTACTCAATTGATTAACACCTTTAGTCACCAAGCTAACCATATCAACCAGTATTTATTGATCTCCTTTCATGATCCCCAAAACCGTGTGAGCCTTCTGGGAGATACAGACAAGTATGAAATAGGTTCCTAGCCTAGAGGTCATCAATTTGTGGAGGCTGGGCATAATAAAAATGTAACCAATTACAAATAATAGAGAAATCCACTCATTGAAAAAACATTAATTAATTTAACAAACATTGATTAAACATTTGCCATGGTTAAATACTAGAAGACCAATATTTTCCATATTACACTTCATATTTTTTTGTGGTGATAATAAAGCCTTCCTTCTTTTTTTTTTCTAGAAGGTTTTGTACCCAATTCTATGTTCCTCATTGAGGAGGTTTCACTTTACAGAATTGAGGAAACTGAACTGTCTGATGTGCCTCTGACTTGTGTTCCTGACCATGAAATAGAGACACAATGTGTCACGTGGTTCCAGCACTAGCCCAGGAGTCAGACAGCCTGGGTTCAAATCTGTGGTTATGTGCCTGCTGTGTGACCTTAGTCAAGTTACTTCTCCCCTTAGGCCCCAGTTTCCCTGTCTGTGATGGCTAATTTTGTGTGCCAACTTGACTGGGCCACACAGTGCTCAGATATTACATTATTTTGGATGTGCTGATGAGAATGTTTCTGGATGAAATTACCATCGAACCTGTAGATGGAGTAAAGCAGATTGCTTTCCTTAATGTGGGTGGGCCTCATATAATCAGTTGAAAGCCTCAATAGAACAAAAGGCTAAATAAAGAAGAATCCACTCTTCTCTGCCTGACTGTTTTCAAGCTGGCACATTGTTTCTCACTTTCAGACTGGAACTATACAATCACCTCTCCTGAGTCTCCAGTTTGCCTACTGTAGATCTTGGGATTTCTCAGCCTCCATAATCACATGAACCAATTCTATATAATACACAGGGTGCCAAAAAAGTGTATACACATTTTAAGAAAGGAAAAACAACAGTTTGTACTAAAATAGTAATACTCAATATATATCGATAACAAAAGCTGAATACAAGTTATGTTTGACTTTTGCAATTATAAGAGGTGCTCAAAGTGGTTACCATCAGTGTCCAGATACTTCTGATTACAGTAAACTACAGCTTGAGCAATGCTGACCAAAGTGTCCACTTGTATTGCTACACAAGCCATTTCAATTTCCCATGCATCTCAAACTTATCACTAATGTGTGCCATTGTTAGGCGTGTTGGAGGTTCTGTTGCACATTCATGCCTCCATTGTCATTGTACTTCCACAACAGTCTTAAATTTCAAATATCACTTGACAATATTCCCGTGCTCCTTGAACAACAACCATGCTTCTGCCATTGTCTCTGTCCTTCCTGTCACATGGTGATACTAGCATTCATTTGGATAATGTCCTTTTTTAAGCTAATGTCATACTACCTATTGTTACCATAATTCAATTCAACTTTGAAAAGTAATACATATATAACATCACTTACAATGTGTATACATTTTTTTTGGCACCTTGGGTATATCAGGTTCTGTTTTTCTGGTGAACCCCAACTAATGCACTGCTTATAAATTTTGTCCAAAAAGATCTGAATAATTAAATAGCATAATGTAGAGAGTACTTAGAATAGTGTCTAGCACAAGCTAATGTCTCTATAAATATGCACCACTATTAATTTCAGAGCTATGGTATATAGCGCTTTCTGGCCATTTATATCTCATGCTTGTCTCCACTGCCAGTGCCCTCATCCTGGGCTGCCCTTTGCAAAGACAGAATAGATGCATCTTTGAAGCACTTAGCTGATGTATTCATTTTCCCCTTTTGTTGTCTCACTTAAAATCACATCATCTCCAGTTCGTGGAAAATGATTCTGTTGGGTCACACATTGATTTGAACAGAGAAAGTAGAAATAATCAGAAATCACTTATACCAGCGAAATGTCAGGTGAGTCTGCTCAGGCCATTCTTCCAAGAACATTTGTGGTAATTCTGTAGATAAAAGAGGATTGTGAAGACTTTGTGAGCCTTTCTTTTTGCTTCCCCTTCTTCTTCCACATGAGAAGAGCCCTAAACAGACCTTTGTTGAAGAATAAATTTCCAAGGCTACCAATTTGGATTTCAAAAGCCCAGATTCAAAGGAGCTCCCAGTTCATGACAGATACTGCTGTCTAAAATAAATTCTTGAAAAGCTATCAGTTAAGGTACACAGAGAGCAGATGAGAAATGGATAGCTACATTATAGATTGCTCTGTGAATTCAAGGGGCCTTTGTCTGAGGACAATAGTAATACGAACAAATATTCAGGTTTTCAGTTATGAGCCAACAGAGGATCAAGCAAGAAATCAAATTAAATCTAAATTGACTCAGCGATGCCAGCACCATTAGTACAGAAAGCATGTACTACCAGACATCCTTCCTAGGTCTCCTGGCTCAACTCTTGGAAATGAGGCTGAATTATGAGTGCACCAATCTAATACTTCCAGGTATTTTTCTGGTCAAGCACAATGAGTTTTGTTATTTATAATTAAATAGGGTTGACTCAAAACCATGAAATTGGTCCCCTGTGCCTTTCACCAAATGAGAATCCTCTCAAGACTCTAGACATGTTATCAATAGGAAATGTACTCTATTAGTTATTTGAATGTTATTAAATTTAAGCTCTATAATAGCAAGATGACCAGGAAAATAGTCATCTTTCATTCATAATTGTAGTGCTAATCAATTTAAACAATTTAACAGTAAGGTTTGGTTTTACCCACAACTACTGTTGGCTGCATTTTACTCAATGGGGGGAAAATCTATATCTATGTATTATTTTGCTCAGACTTGCTCTCTCTTCAAATATCCTGTCTCAGGTAAAATTTGCACCAACACTCACCAAATCCATTATCTTTGACACCTCTCTCTCACACCCAGGTGCAATCAATCACAAATCCTGGTAATTCTATCACTCACAAAGCATTTATATTCACCCTTTCCTCTCCTTTTCTCTGCCACTTCTCCTATTCAAGCAGGAACCTTCATGGAATAGTAACCCCAGAAAATTCATTTAGGTGAAGCTTTCCAGAGATGGGTGCTAGCAAAGTCACTAAATGTCACAGATGTGAGATAAATGAATCCAAATCAGTGTTTACCTGAGTAATCTAATTCAAGGTGACTGGGCCAAAAAAGAAGATATAATCCTGGATAGTAGTTATACAACATTAAGTGGAAGTCAAAACTATGGTTCAGACGTCTCTGTTTGTGTTCAACTAAAACTAAATATACAAAGCAGGATCAGGCAAATGTAAAGAAAACACATAAAAGAGCTAAGTGTCAAATTCAAGTCTAACGACCTCTTCCCTAAGAACACACCATTTAAAATATTTTATATGTATGTAAGCTCATGGTAAAGATATGACTGCTCATTGTTCCCCAAGGAAGAAACAATTGACAAATATAGAAATGACCTTTCTGTTTTCATTTTTAAATTGATTGAAGCAAGGCACTGGACTTGGGTTTAGACAATTATTGATTATGTGTAACCAGAATTGTATTTAAATTTCTCATCTTACTTTTCTTCTTAGAAATGAATTTGACTAACAATTTCAAGTGTTGATAACTATAATCAAGACATCATCGTCATCATCATAATTATAATAATGATAATATCAATATACTTGTATCATGCTTTACAGTTTATAAAATGTATTCCACAATGCTTTCACATATGTTATCTCACACATAAAAGCGCATTTTCCTATGTTTACAGACATTGTTCTTGTGAGGATAAACCAAGGGAACAATCATTTACTAATTGGCACCTTTTGGTCCCTGTGGCAGGTCTTGCTGGGCTCATCCTATTTGCCTCAGATTCCAGTGCCATTTCTGCCCCTCCCACTCTGATTTCTAAGAGCCAGAACATCATTTTTGTTGGCTGGCTGGCCTTGCGTTGTCCAAACTCAATTGGCCAGTGTATTTGGCAGGATAGAAATGAATAGAAATTAACATATTCCCAGGTTGATCACACCCTTAAGCAATGATTGATAGGTGTGGGAATACAAAAATGCCAGTTCTTTTAGCCCGAGGCTAGGATAATTCTGCAGTATGTATTTGACAGCATTTTCTGACTCTTTCATGTAGTCTTAAGGTTGGTTGTTCACATGGTTGCTGGGGTTTTGACTACTTTTTTTCTTCTCTTTATTACTTACCCATTATCTTACCATGTCTCTGCAACTATTAAATAAATTATTTATCCTGGGGGAAGCCAGGATGGCTCAGCAGGTTGAGTGCTCACTTTGAAGCCCAGGGGTCCAAGGATCAAATCCAGGCCACAGCCTGTGTGGACCCATGTGCTAAACTAGGGTGTGCGCCCAGTTCAGTTCTTGCTGGGGCCCATAAGGGAGGCCCTGAGCTTGGTTCCTGCCCTGAGTAGCCCCGTGTCCACCTGTGGAATGAAGCTATATGGAAAACAAATGATGTACAACTATAAAGAGTGCTATGGGACCTCCCCCTTCTCGGTCTCTCTCTCTCTCTCTCTCTCTCTCTCTCTCTCTCTGTCAAAAAACAATAAAACTAAATCTTCAGAAAAATAAAAAATAAAAATAAATAAATTGTGCATCCTCAACCCTCCTCTTAGGCAATGTTTTTTTGTATGAACCCTATTCAGTTAGTGTCAAAAGTAATTGTGAATGCTCTGAATCAATGGATAACATGTGACATACAAATGATAAAAATCATGCTAAACTGGACAACATAGATATCCATTTTATTCTTTAAAATGCTGCTTACTTGTCCACAATAAGGTAGTAGATGCTTTATCATGCATTTGTCAGGATAGTTTACGTTTTCTTAGATAACATCCTGGACACAGTTAATAAAACTGGAGTCATTGACTTTCACCTACAAGACTTGATGGTCTGAAGATTAGAAACAGACACCAAAACAAAGCATTGACCAACAGTGGGACAGTGACAATGAGTTGGGGGTGTGCGGAGGAAGGAGACACTGACTACTCACCATAAATTCCTTAGGGTATAATCAGACTCAGAAACACATGGAAACAGCAGAGCCAGGGAAATAGCCACCTCTGATTGTACCACAACCAAATCAGGGAGGCCTGCGGTTTGTGGGCTTCATTCACATCAGGAGATGGTGTCAGTAAGACATCATTTAACAGCAAAACCAAAGGATAAAACCAGAAGTACTGATCTTAGCAAATCCACAGAGATCTCAGCATTCATCACAGACCTTGTTTGTTGTGTCAGAAAAATTGATGTCTCACAACCAGTTCTGTACAGCCTGTCTCCAAAGACAGAATGTAAATAGACAGACCAAGTTACCAGCATGTTCTGTTGGAAGAAAACAAACATTTTCTACAACAATGCATCAAATAACAGAGAGCAGGGTGCTTCCTCCAGTCTCTGGGTATCTGCTTCATAGAATAAGTGCTGAGATGGTCACTTCAGTGTAAAATTAGCTATCCCAACTCTTTTTCATTTCCAAACATGAGCAAGATGATCTTAAGCCAAAAAATAAGCCTAAGCCCACCATTTCTTTATATAGTTGATATTAAACAGATAGAACTTGTTTCTCTAAAACACTGTACAGAACAAGTACATAAGAACTTTTCAGAAAGATTGTGAAAATTTGAAAGAAGACTCAACGTTGATTACTAATAGGTTTGTTCAAGATCAGTCAACCACATGGGATAAGAGCAGGTATTTAAGTCACAAGCTGCTATTTACTTAGAGAACTATCTGCTTCCTTTCTAGACAACCACATTCTTTTATGTAGTATGATTTATCTTAGTCCTCAGAATGGTTTTTATTATAGATAGACAGCAAGATACCAGAGAAAGAGTAGCTGCAAGATGCTTCTGAGCATCCAGGGACTTACTGAGCCTGGTTGACCAGATGTACTATTTTAAACGGCAGAGAAAACAATGGTATTGTCCTGTTTCAAATGGTACGTATGATCAGGCTAGTCTCAGTGGGCTAAATTCAAGGTGTCAGTAGGCTGACCATATGTACCATTTAAAATGTGATAGCACCATTGTTTTCTATCCTGTTTAAAATGTACATCTGGGGAAACTGGGATGGCACAGCTGGTTAAACGCTCACTTTGCAGCCTCAGGGTCTGAGGGGCAAATCCCAGCCCTGGCCCATGTGGACCCATATGCTGAACTGGGGTGTGCTTTGCATGTGGGAGGCCCCCAGTTCAGTTCTTGCCTGGGCAAATTTTCCATGTGGGAGGCCCCCGGTTTGGCCTCAAGCTCGCGGGGGCATGCCTCCCACGTGGGAGGCCCCCAGCTCAGTTACCACCCTGCATGGCCCCCCACCCACCTGTGTGGAATGAAACCATGTCAAAAACTGATGATGTACAACTATTGAGACTGTTCTGGGCCCTCCCCCTTCTCTCTGTCTGTCTGTCTGTCTGTCTCTCTCTCTCTCTCTGTCAAAAACAATAAAATAAATCTTAAACAAACAAACAAACAAAAAAAACAACAACTGTACATCTGGTCAGCAAACACTGAGCTCCATAGAGTTTCCTTGACCTGGTAGAATGATGCCCAGGTGTGACCCAGAACAGGCACAGAGAAGCAGGCCACCAAGAGTATGCACATAATTGTGTAGTTCTCTCCTCAAAAATTATTTCCTAAGAAGTTAGACTTACTCAATATCTGCAATTCCCCACCTCCAGTTCTCTCTTTATACATACCCCCACTGAGCTTTCACTTCTCTCTTGTTCTGTAGAAACTGCTCTTATCAAAGTCATTAACAACCTCTGTGCTGCTAAATCCAAATGTCTGTCCCCAGACTACGTTGTACTTTATGAGTCAACAGCATTTATCACGTTTATTCACTTCCTTCTTATCAATTTACTTTCTTCACTTGGCTTCCAAGACAGCAGACTCTTTAGATTCCTTTGTTGGATTTATCTTCTTCCCAAACTCTTAAAATTAGAGTGCCCAGGTCTCAGTCCTTGGTCTCTTCTCTCCACATTTCCCCCCAACCTCTGAGCTTAAATACTTAAATACTATCTGTTTACCAACAACCCCAAAAGGTATATTTCTAGCCTAGACCTCTCTCCAGTACTCTATGCTTGTACATGCAACTGTTATTCAACATTCCTACTTAGTCATATTCACACATTCACACTGGACTTCTGGCTGTACGACCTCAACCATTGTACCTACAGTTTTCTCCATTTCAGTTGCTAGCATTCACACAGATCAAAACCTGGATGACATATTAGATTCTCTTCCATTCCACAATCAATTCATCTGCAATCTTGTTGGTTCTACCTTTTTATTACCGTTGTCCAAAATTTGCCCTTTTCTCACCAACTGGTCTGAGCCATCATTATCATCTTTGCATTGTAACTGGTCTTCCTGCTTCCACACTTACCACTTCATTTTACTTTCCAGACAGAGCTATAATTATCCTTTTTAAATGTATTCTAGATTATGTTCATACTTTGACTCAAACATCCTAATGGCTCCCATTTCATGAAAAGAGAAGCAAACTCCTTCTAGGGTCTGCTTTACTGGGGGCACCGCCATACCTCGTTACTCTCTTTTTCCATTACTCTATATCTTTAACTCCAATCTTCCTACATAGTCCTCCTTTCTGTTTCTTAAAAATATGTCAAGTTTCTGCCTTAAGGCCATTTAACTTGCCTTTGTCTAGAATTCTCTTCCTCTTGGGTCCTGTTTAGCTCATTACCCTACCCCCTTACCTCCTTCAAGCCTTTACTCAAATGTTACCTTTTCAATTAAGCCTATGTTGACCACCCTGACTAAAAGCTCAACCTACTACTAAACTTTGGCATTCCCTATATTACTCTCGCTGCTCCATATTTTCCCATATCACTTCTGGTGTGCTATACATTATAGTTATTTATGATGTTTGTTGCTCAGTCTTCCTTTCCTGCTAAAATATAAGGTTCATAAGGACAATACTTACAACTTTTCAGTTCACAGATCTATCTAATGCTGACGTCTAGAACACTGGCCAGCTCATTCCAGGAACTCAACAGATATTAATTTATTTAATTACATGAGTAAATGGGAATAGCTTGTCAGTATAGAGACGGAAAAACAAAGAAACCAAAAGAATAAGATGGAGGTGAGACATTGGTCAAGAGAGACCTCTATCCCTGCCCTCCCCTGAATCTTTGTTTTTCAGCTTCTTTTTTAGTTTCCCTGCATGAAGGTCTTATAAATAACCCCCTACTACTGTGATAGTTTGATTGATCCCCATTTTATAAGACCAAAATGCTCATAGCTAGAATAGTCATTATATCTTCCTTTTCCTTGGGAGTCCATATACCCTGCTTATGATTTATTTTATCAAGTTCATAGGCAGAATCTGGACTGAAGGCTCTGTTCTATGTGAGTGAGTCTCTCAACTAGTTAAATCCTATTTAACCTTCAAGGGAAATTATTTTAAAGAAAATTTCCCTGTGAACAATAGAATGCTCACTTTCTGTGCCAGACTTTTTGGAATTTGATTATATTGTTTATTAGATGATATATTTGTGATTCTTCTTAGTTGTAAAATTGTGGCTCTCTGCAATAAAATTTTAAGCAACTTGAGAAAGTGCACAATAATAATAGCTGATAGTTATTAAGGCCTCATTAGATGCTTGTACTATTCTAAACTCTTACATACATTATGCCATTAATCATCACAACAACCTCATTAGGAGATATGTACTATTATCTTCATTTACTGATAAAAATACTGAGGCCCAGAGTGTTTTACTAGCTTGTCCAATACCACAAAGCTAGTTAGTAGATGAACTAGGATTTAAACATAATGCAATCAAGCCCTGTATCCCACACTCACAATTATGAGCTTTCAGAAATTTCCCATTTGTGTCTTTGAAGTACATTCAGAGGTGGAATTCAAAAGATGTCTCTGTTACTCAAAGGATGGTACACAGACTGGCAGCTTCAGCATCACGAGAAGCTTGTTAAACATGCAGAATCTAGTCTTCACCCCCATCTCCAATCAGAATAATCTTCCTTTAAACAAGATTCCCAGAGATTAGTATATACATAGTTGAGAAACACTGAAAGACTTAACAACGCAAGTCGTATTAGTAAGAAGCATACAGAAAGAAGGTGAAGGTGAGGAGTGGTTTCAGGGAAGGACTTGGAAGTTGATAGGGGAGGGAGAAAATTTTAAGTGACCAAAATCATGGCTTCTTATTATTTACTATGGAAATATTTCAATATTTCAACAAAAGTATCAATTGTAAGTCCTTACCAACTGAAGATTAGCCTCTGGGTATACTGAAATGCTATGCATGTGTTACAGGTATGTTGTGCATTGACACACAAACCCTGAGCCTTCTGAGTGTCCAAGAGGAGCTTGGAGTTAACAGAGACCCAAACCCCATGTAGAAAAGCATGAACAGCTTCATCTTGGGTTTAAGAAGGTGAGCTGAGAAAATGTGGGTCTGACAGTAGATCCCAATGCCTCTCAGCACACATTGAGCGTGATGAGCAAAGCACAGTATTTGTTGCTTGCCACAATTCTCTACAATCTGCTGAGGAGACTGTCTATATCTTGGACACCTAAATTGCAGCCAGCTCTGTGGTATACCTCAACTGACTGTGAATAAGGGGCCCACAGACCCACAAGGGTAGTTTGTATTTTAAATACTTAAGCAGTCAGGTACACAGGCAAAGGAACAAGAGCTGGAGTTGAAGAGGCTGAGCTATCATCAGGTGTTCATGGTAGAGCAGCTCCGGAGGGTCTGAGTGTCTCTGCCATCACACAGTCAGATGCTTTTGCAGCTAATCTGTCTTTTTAGTGGCATCCAGGCTAGCTGCAGGGTGACTGCTCTAACAATGCATGTTTTCTACTAAGTAGCGCATCATCATTATTTTGAAATACTTGATATGAAAATGTTCTGTTGAGTTTGAAACCCCTTTGCATTATTACAAGAAATTTCAACATTACATTTGTCAGGGCAAAAAAGAGAGGCTGTTCATTCCTTTAAATATACTTTTAACTACTGCAAATTTGAATAGTTAAAAAAATGGTCTTAAAATTTTTGTCACCTACTATTGTGAATAAATTTTCTTGCCAATGGTGACTATCAAAAATTTGGAAAACATCATCATTATAAGGTCATTATTAGGGCTTGCATATAGCCCTGTCAAGCATGAGCTTGATATAAAAAGTTATGTTCATGTAGGATAATGGGTAAGTAAGATCCAACCACATTAGCCTACCTGCAGATAATAACTGTAAACTGTGAATACCATACAAAACAAATAGCCACTGGAAGGCATTAAAGAGTACATAGAAGCTGGCAGATTCTATTGGAGAGTCTATACCCAAGGAGGGTTGTATGGAGTTATTTGCTATTTTCATAACTTTCAGTCTGAAGTCAAACATGATTGGCATGGTGCATGGAGCAGTAAAGTGCTGATGGAAAAACTACATACACTGTGTTTCGGCCTAGGGGAACCATTGAATCAGGGCAACTGTAACTACTGGAAAGAAAGGCAAAATACCATTGATGGAATTCTAAAATTCTGTCTTCCAATAACTCTGGCTAAATTTCAAACCATGCATGCTTGGAAAAGAATCCAAGAAACTCAGTTAAAAACAAACTGAGATCAGTGCTACCAACCAAGATAGAGGTTTTGCATTTCAAGTCAAACCCAGTTAACTGTCCATCAAAAAAACCCCAAAAATTATTCAGAGAAAAATTAAAGAATTCTGAATCTCCACAACTAAATATGCATAATGTCTAGGATATAATATAAAATTTATCTGAAATGTGAAGATTCAGGGAAATGAAACACATTCTCAAGAGAAAATTGGCCTGTAGTCAACTCCAATAAAAATCAAATTAGAATTAACAAAATACATTTTAAAATAGCTATTTACAACTATATTTTGAATGAAGTAAAAGAAAACATGATAGTAATGAACAAAAAGACAGGAAGTGAGAGTAGGCAAATAGAATAATAAAAATGAACCAAAAGGAAGTCTATTACTGAGAAATATAGTATCTGAAGTTTGAGTAGTTAAATACCAATAACATGTGGAAGAGTAAGTTAACTTGAAAAAATACCAATGAAAATCATGCAATGTTAATAATAAACAGAAAAAAGACTGAAAAAATTAATAGAACTTCTAAAACCTATTAAGTAATATAAACCAGTATCACATATATATGTTATTGGAGTCCCAAAAGGAGAGTACAAAACAAACGAGGAAAACAAACATGCAGAAATGACAGTCAAATAGTCAAAATTTGATGAAATGTATATATTTACCGATTCAAAATGAGCAGAAAACACTAAACAGGATAAAAGTATGAGATACATTGTAGGGAAATAGTTGAAAGTCAATCATAACAAGCAAATATTAAAAGCAGCAAGACAAAAAAAGAACTCATTATTTGATTAATAGCTGACTTCTTGTCAGAAACCAGAAGCCAAAGGAAAGTAGAACAACAATTTTTAGAGTGCTAAAAGAAAAATATGTCAAGACAAAATTCTATATCTAATAAAAATTCTATTTTATTATGAAATAAGAGGAAATAAAGTCACAATAAGATAAAGGGAGACTAAGACAATTTGTTGAAAAACAGACCTACTCAAACAACAACAACAAAATGCTGAAGAAAACTCATTAGACATAAGGAAAATTATGCCACCTAGAAAAAAATCCTCAGAAAAAAATGAAAAACATTAGAATGGTAAATATCTTGATAAATATCCAAGTATTTAACATTTTTTCTTGTACTATCATTATAATACATATGATTCTTTGAGGAAAAAATTACAAACTGGATTTATAATATCCGTGGATAATATAAACACAAAAGTTAATATGGACCTTTATTGTGGCAAAGCTGACATATTTCCCATGAAATGTCAAATTATTAACTGTAAGTAAAATGTTAAAACTTAAGAATTTATATTGTTATCTAAATAGACTACTCTAATGTAATGCAAGAAGTAAAGCTAAAGGTCAATAGGAAAATAAAAATGAAATGCTAACAATAACAAAATTATACTCTTCTCCTGAAAAAGATAGAACAGGAATAATAAAAAAACAAACAGAAAAAATAAATCTAAGGAAACAAAAAATTAAAAGTGAAAGACAAACACATACCTAACCATATCAATAATTAAATCAATATTATCAACCAACTTAATTGATACTGATAAAGCACTATATCCAACAACCCAGAATACATATTCTTTACAAAGCTTATGGATCACTTACTAGACTACATGTTGGGTCATGAAACAAGCCTCAAAAACTTTAAAAATGCTGAAATCATACAGACAGGTTGTAAAGTCAAACTTAAAATAAATAAATAAATGAAGTTCAAACATAAAATATATAGACTACTCCAAATACTTACAATTAAACAACATACTTCTAAATTATACATACCTCAAAATATTACAAAATAAATTTAAAA
This sequence comes from Craseonycteris thonglongyai, assembly GCA_004027555.1. Classification (NCBI taxonomy): domain Eukaryota; kingdom Metazoa; phylum Chordata; class Mammalia; order Chiroptera; family Craseonycteridae; genus Craseonycteris; species Craseonycteris thonglongyai. The sequence goes on along the minus strand of PVKE010011411.1, from coordinate 13,478 downwards.
ATGTTTGAGCTGAATAACAAAAATTCAACCTATATAAAATTTAAAGATACAGCTAAAGTAAAATATAGAGGGAACCGTATAGCTTTAACTTTTTATATTAGAAAAGAAGAAAGATCTAAACTGAATTTTCTAAGTTTCCAACTTAATTTTGTAAAAATACAGTAAAAATAATGTGCAACGTAATAAGAAGGAAAGAATTAATAAAGATAAGGGAGATAAAAATTAATGAATTTTTTAAAAAGACAAACTATAAGGAAATCAATGAAACCCAAAGCTGATTCTTTAAAAAGTTTAATAAAAATGAAAAATCTTTACCTGGTTGCTGAAAGAGAAAGAAAACATAAATTGCCAATATCAGGACCAACAGATGAGATGTCACCCCAGATCCTGTACCATAAAAAGAAAAATTAAAGAATATTATGAAAGATTTTATGTCAATAAATTCAAAAACTTAGATTAAATGGAGAAATTCCTTGACAGATACACAGTGCCAAAACTGACCCACAAAGGAAGAAATAGTCAACTTGAATAACATTATATAAGTGTGTGTGTGTGTGTGTGTGTGTGTGTGTGTGTATGTATAATTTATAATTAAAAGCTTCCCACAAGGAAAAGTTTAGGCTGAGATGTCTTTACTGGCGAATTCTATTAAACATATAAGAAAGAAATGATACTAATTCTACACAAAATCTTTCAGAAAATAGTGATATTACTTTCTAACTCATTTTGTGAGCCAATATTATATCGATAACAAAACCAAACAAATATCTCACAAAAATACTATGTACCTCTACATACCACTGTTGCAATATCAATACAAAGCTCCCACAAAATTATAGCAAATTGAGCATAGTAATATATAAAAGGATAATACATTTTTTACTAAGGAGGTTTTATTCCAAGAATAGAAGGTTGACGTGACTTCTGAAAATGAATTGACATGATTCACAGTGTCAATAAAATAAAGGAGGAAAACAACCCATGATCATATCAATAGAAGCAGAGAAAACATTTGAAAGAACCAAAACTCTCAGGAAACTGGAAATAGAAGACAATTTTCTTGATTTGATGAAGGGCATTTCTGAGCATCATATTCAGTGCTGAAGTTCCTACTTAAAAAGCACAAACAAGGCAAGGATGTACTTTATCATCACTTCTATTCAACATTGTATTAAATGTTTTAGCCAGTGTCATAAACAAGAACAAAAAATTTTTAAGCATTTAGTTTAGAAAGGAAAAGGTAAATCTGTATTGGTAATGACAAGACCATAAGCCTAATAATCTCAAGCAATCCACAAAAGAAGCTACTAAAACTATTAAGTGAATTTATAAAGGTTGTAGGAAGAAATGTCAGTACAACATTAGTTGTACTTCTATATACTATTAATGAACAATTAAAAATAAAATAAAACTTAATTTACAATTAAAACTAAAATATAAGTAAAATACTTATAACTATATTGAATGGGAAGTATTCAAATGTTTATACTGTAAACTTAAAAAAAAATGCTGGGAAAATAAAGAAGACCTAAATAACCTAAATAAATGGAACAATATACAATGTAAATGGCTTAAAAGATTTGAATATTGCCTATATCACAATTTTCCCCAAATTAGTCTATAAATTCAAAATAGTCCCAATTAAAACAATAGCACCCCCTTTTGAAAAAATTAACAAGCTGATTAAAAAATGTATATGAAAAATAAAAAATCTTAGAGAAGCTAAAAAATTTGACTTACAGTTTCTAATTTTTATACTTACTATAAATTTGCTATAATCATAATCATGTAAAACTAGCAAAAAGATAGAAATGAAGATTAATAGAACAGAGTAGATTCAAGAAATAGATTCACACCTGTATGGCAAATTGTTTTTAGATAGACAGAAGTACCAATAATTTAATGAAGAATTTTAGTCTTTTTATAAGTATTGCTGAAGCATTGTTAGTATGGAAAAAATAAACCTATATACATATACAAGTAAATTAATTCAAATTGTATCATAGGCCTAAACATTAAACATAAAGTTATATAAGTTCTGGAGAAAAACATAGAATAAAATTTTTATGACACTGGGTTGGATAAAAATTTATATAAAAAGATATGAAAAGTATGAAAAGATGATAACATGGGCATCATCAAAATGAAAAACTTTTGCTCTTTAGAAAAACATAGTTAAGGGAATGCTGAGATAGCTCAGCAGTTGAGTGCTTGCCTCACAATTTCGAGGTCTAGGGATCGAATCCCAGCCTTGGCCTGTGCAGGCCCTTGTGCTGAGCTGCAACTATGGCTAGTGATCACAGGGATGGCTTGGCAGCAAAGGTTCTTGCCTCCCATGTGGGAGACCCCTCGTTTGTTTTTTGTCCCTGTACGGCCCCACATCCACCTGTGTGGAATGGAGCCATGTCACAACTAATGATGCATAACTGTGGAGAGTGCTCTGGGCCCTCCCCGCTTCTCTCTCTTTCTCTCTCTCATCTTCTCTTAAAAAATATAGTTAGAAATATGACTATAGTTATTTAACATATTTAATATATCCAATTTTTATATATCTGAAAAATATCTAGCCAGCTATAATCTATCTATCAATAAATCTATTATCTATCATCTATATATCTATCATCTATCTATCTCTGCTGAATTTAAGTAATAAAGGAAACTTATGAGGAAGAATTTGGGCTGGTTGTGCCATAAATGAAACAGTAGACACAGCAGGCCTTAGGACATTTCAGGGCATTTCATGATGGGACCTCTTAGCATGGATCTAGATGATGCCATTTTAACATCTCAGCCACTTACCACTCCACACCCACTGTCTTGTCCTAGACGGGGGTGGCGAACCTATGGCACACGTGCCCAAAGTGGCACGCGGAGCAATTATTTTGGCACGCGGAGCTGTGAATACCATTTTAAAAATTATTGTTTATGCTCTTATAGATATAAAAATAATCGATACCTCTATCTCACTCGATGGGTTGGCACGCGAGTCGAGCGAGTATACTCTTATTTCATAAACTGTGGCACTCAATCTCCAAAAGGTTTGCCACCCCTGTGGGGAGAACCTGGTTGGCTTCACTGGATTATATGCCAAGCCCTTGTCCAAACAAGCATGGTAAAATGATTAACTGGTCTACTGGGGCCTCAGGGAATGATAAAGGGGTGTGTTGCCAAAGAAAAGTGAACTGTACTAAGCACCTGCTATTCTGCCTCACCGATGTGGCACCTGGTTAGTAATGGGTAGCTGTAATCATGTGTTTACAAGCTGAAATGTGACTGAGGAAAGCAAGCCAGTCGTAGAGGGCAGTGCTTATGAGAACAACCAGGCGAGCTCTGCCCAGTGTCCAGGGAACAGTGGGTGGGGCAAAACAACCAAATCCAAGGAGCAAACAGTGGTGTCAGTCAAAGTCCATTCATTGCAGGTCCACAATCTGTGTCCCACATGCCACTGCTAGGCAGTTTAAGCCCCAAGGGACTCTGGAGAGATGAGGCTACCAGCTGTGACTTTGAGTGTCACTGTCCCAGCTGAGTGGGCAAGGAGATGGAGCTCCAGTCTCTTCAGAACCCTGAGTGATGGGAAAGCAGAGCAGAGTGGAGCGGAGTGGGAATGGAACAGACTAGGGATGGCAGTGTTACAGTTTTGAAATCAGGTAGACAGTGATTTTACTTTTAGCTCTTTCTTCCCTAGCCATGTGAACTTCAGTGGACTACTTTATCACTCTGTGGAAAATCTTATCATCATTGCTATGAATAAGAATTACATGGTAATTAAAGTGGTAAAAATACAAAACAAGACAGTTACCAGAGACTAGAACGCATCTCAGAAGCACAAGTAGTCTTAATTCCAAACCCCACTATTAGTGTTCTCACATTCGGCACATAAACAACTCAGAGATGAAAGAAAGCTGAGGCTGCTTGTACAAAATGTTGACCCTACTTGACAGAAGCTAGTGAAAGCAATGACCAATGGAGCATTTCTTTTGGTAATGATATTTTTTCCTTTTGAGTGGACAAATATTATCTAAGAGAAACAAGCAACAGGACTCATTTCCACTCAGAAGTTCACATGATTTTGTGCAGCTTCATTCGAAAAGCTGAAGATTAAACTGGAACTTCCATTTACAAGACATGTATCTTCCAACATAATGATCCGTGCAAAAGAGGTACACTGCTCTTCACACCCATACACTCTATTATCTTCTGACCAGATTTTAACATTGGTAAAGCGGGACACCATTGACCGGGGGCGAGGGGGTTCTTGATTAAAAATTTGGTCTATCTCCCGCCGTTCCCTAGCTTGTCGTGCATTCTTTCCAAAAATTGGGACTTTTTTAAAACACCGCGGGACGCGGGACAAATTGTTAAAAATGGGGACTGTCCCGCCAAAAGCGGGACGTCTGGTCACCTTATTTTTAGAGGCACAACACTAAATTGCCGTCTCAATGAGGGTGCCAGTAATTACTTTTTAACAAAGAGAATGTAAACAACATGGCAGTATTTGCTCCACCAGAGTGCCTGGGGACTTTTTTTCTTGTACAGTGTTGAGTGATTATTTAGTGCATGTAGAACATACCACCTTCACTGAGCAGCCAGCTGTGAGCAGTTCCCAACCACTAGAAACCACACAAGCCCCACAGTGCAGTCACACAATTGATTGACCACACTATAGATACAGAACGTACACCACTCACCTGGGGCAGACAAGTAAGATCGAGTGGAATTTAATGACTGTCCCTTGTACAGTGTGTTCATAAATAGAACCTTGATGGGGATCAAATAAAAGGAGGTAAACTCCAAAAGACGAGAAAGAAGGGATGTTGTGGGAAGAAAAAAAGATGGGCGCATTTATGGAGAAGTCATTTACTTTTTATAAAGACAAGAAATTCTCTTTGGCAGATGGATATATCTTAGATCTAAAAAATGAGAAAATAAATTACTTAATAAATTGCTTAACTGTACTGTGCTTAGTAGATAAAGCTCTTTGAGACATGATTTCCACAGAAGAAGATAACAAGACAGCATTCTTTTTTTTTTTTTTTTTGAACTGAACTGGGGGGCCTCACTGCATTCAGGAAGCACACCCCAGTTCAGCATGTGGGTCCGCCTGGGCCAGAGCCGGGATTCGATCCTTGGTCCTCGGGGCTTCAAAGCGAGCGCTTAACCCGCTGAGCCATCCCGGCTTTCCCAGGACAGCATTCTTGATGGTATGAAGGATAGGGACCACTGGTGAAGATCTCTGTGCTAATGTTTAACCCAGACAAAATACAGCTAACTTACTTTTTCAAACGAGCTTCCTGTAGCTTTGTCTTGCTCCTGTAAGGTCCCTTTCTTCTTGATTAGCTCTGATTTACTACTGAGGGCCCAACATGTCCAGGCCATCTATAATGGTCAGGGCAACTCTTGCAGTTTGCCCCTCCCGATTGTTTCTCATTTTACATACATTTTTCTCTTCATACTTACCAGGCCAGGGTGCCATATCCTTAGAGTCCTATGCTTTGCTAGTTATTCTCATAAACACAATGAAGATATCAGGAGGTTGCAATAAAATTCAACCAATCTCTCAAATCAGATGTCTTTATTCAAAATACACCAGGAACTATGGGAAACCTCCAGATGAAATGAAGGCATTATTGCATGAGGAAAGATGTTGGTAAATGCACAAGAGATGAGAAGTACCGTTAACACTGTGCACTATGTTCCAGGATGACAATGGATGCTTTCTTACCTCCCCTCTCCCACAGTACCATGAAAGAAGAGGCCCTTGTAGCTGGTGATGTAGTTGAGGATCCTAGAGATCAAACAACTGAGCAAAATTAGACAGAATAAATAGGGAGGATTAGGATTTTGTTTCAAATATTAATTTCAAAATGTGTTTTTTTACTATACTTTCGACACCTCACAAAAGGTAAATTTTAGCTGCGTAAAACTCTAATACCTGAATGGATAGTTTGTTTAGGGCCTGAATAGGCATGGACATGAATTCAAATTGTAGATGGAAGTCGTGATATTTTTTGAGAGAGATTTTCTCCAAAATGTGTTTGTTTACACTTGGATCTAAAAGCATGATTGCCATCATTTTAATATTTAACTCTTCCTAAATAATATAATATAATAGCAACAACAATGCCTTACTTGTGGAGATCTTCTTAATATCTTTAAAGTATACCTATAACATCATTTTAAGCACTTAAAATTCTTTCAAGAATGGAATATTATTATGCTATGTTGCTTTCATATCAACTAATGCCCCGGGTACACAATAAAGTCAAGAGACAAAATTTAAAGCTGATTTTTTTTCACCTGGTGGCATTGTGCTTTTAAAGTTAACTCATGTGTACCTTGAGGGAAAAAAGTGTTTAATGAACACTTAATGTTAAGTAGAACAGTAGACAGACTCTGGCAGGACTGGAGCAGGATATAGGGGTGTCATTTATTCAATCTCTTAGCTTTAACACAATTTCTCTGCATCTTCAAGATAATAACTCACACTAAGCAAACAAAAATTATTCTCAAATGTGAGTAAATATATATTTAAGCTACAAAAGAAGATGTTTCTTCTAAAAATGGCTAAAAATAGAAATTGAAAATGTATATTTATTCATTTATATAACACATTTTCATTAACTGAGACTAGATCAGAAGCCACACACCGTGTGGGTAGTAAATTTTACGGAAACAGTCCAATCAAGTCACAAAAGCAAATAAATGCACAAAGAGCAAAAATAACAAACCCTAGAGAGTAAGTGGAAATATCAGCATCCGAAGTTGCTACATTATATTTATATAAATGTCTATATTTCAACAAAATTTTATGAGACATGCAAAGAAAAAGGAAAGCATAATCTATACACAATGGAAATAATAGGTAACAGAATTAGCCTTTGAGAAGCCCCAGATGTTGGATTAGCAAATAAAGATTTAAAGCAGCTATTATAAATAGATTCAAAGAACTAAAGGAAACCATACTTAAAGGAGTAAAGAAAGGCATGATAACAATACTTTATCAAATAGAAAATATCAACAAAGAAGTAGGAAAAAATTAAGAATTAATAATTGAAAACTTTCAAAATTTGGGAAAGCCAGGATGGCTCAGTGGATGGCTCAGTGGGTGAAATGTTTGCTTTGCAGCCCTGAGGATCGAGGAATGAATCCTGGCCCCGGTCTGTGTGGACCCGCTGAACTTCGGTCTGCTTCCCATGGAAGAGGCCCCCAGTTTGGTTCTTAACCCCCGGTTCGGCCCCTGGCTCAAGGGGGCGTGCCTCCCATGCAGGAGGCCCCCGGCCCAGTTCTCACCATTCCACCCACCTGTGTGGAATGAAGCCATGTCAAAAACTGATGATGTACAATTATGGAGACTGCTCTGGGCCTTCCCCCTTCTCTCTGTCTCTGTCTCTCTCTCTCTGTCTCTCTCTCTCTGTCTCTGTCTCTCTCTGTCTCTGTCAAAAGCAATAAAATAAATCCTTAAAAAAAAAGAAAACTTTCAAAATTAGAAGAAAACCTTTATTCTAACATTTAAGAAACTCCAGGTGGGGTAATATAAAGTGATCTACAACCATACATATCATAGTAAAAATGTAGAAAGATAAAAACAGAGAAAATGTTGAGAGCAGAAAGAAAAAATGACTCATCACATATAAGATAACCTAAGAGAGTAACAGCTGATTTCTCAATAGAAACAGTAGAGGCCAGAAGGTACTTAGATGATATATGGTAGTCAAAATACTGAGACAAAAATAAAAACAGTCAAAAAGAATTTTATATCAGCAAAACAATCTATATAAAAGAGAGGCTAAATAAAGGCTTTACCAGCAAAACAAAAACAAAGAGAATTTGTTGATGACAGACCTGCCTTATAAGAAATATTAAAGGAAGTTCTTTAGACAAAAAGCAAGTAACCCCAGACAATAATTTGATACACACACACACTTAAATAATAATGGTTGGAAATATCAATATATCCATTTCAGTATTGAACAAAACAACTAAGAAGAAGATCAACAAGGAAATAAAGACTTGAGCAACACTATAAACCTAGTAAAACTAACAGATATATATAGAATGTTCTGCCCACCAACAGCAGAATACACATTCCTAAGTGCAAATGAAACACACTCAAAAACAGACCAAGGCCATAAATTAAGCCTCAATCAATTTAGAAGGATTTAAGTTGTATAAAGTGTGTTCTCTAATCACAATTGAATTAGAAATTATTAACCTAAAGATTCTGAGAAATTTATAAATATGTGAAAATTAAACAACACTCTCTTAAATAATCAGTTTGTCAAGGGAGAGATCACAAGGGAACTTACATGAATAAAAGTGAAGACACAACATACCAAAATTTATTGAATGAAGCAGTGCTTAGTTAGAAGGAAATATATATCTATACATGTGTACATTATAAAAGAATAAAAATCTCAAATAACAACTTGATCTATCTAATGACACTGGAACAAAAAATTAAAAGCAGTAAACTAAATCTATAGCAAGCAGAAGGAAGGAAATAATGTGAATTAGAATGTACAAATTTTGAATAGAGAATAGAAAACCAGAGAAAACAATAAACAAAACCAAAATCAGGAATGAAGGAGACATAGCTACTGAACTTACAGAAATAAAAAAGGTTTATAAAGGAATATTGTGAATTTGCATATGCCAACAAATCAGATAACTTAGATGAAATGGAAAAAAAATGCCTAGAAAGAAGCAAAATAGCAAAACTGACTCATGAAGAAGTAGAAAATCTTAATAGTCTTATAACAAATAAAGAAAACTGAGTAATTAAACAAATTCCCACAAAGAAAGTCCAACGTCACTAGTGAATTCTATCAAATGTTTAAAGAATTAACCCTGATCCTTAACAAATTCTTCCAAAAATAGAAGAGGAAATACTTCCTAACTCATTCTGAGGTCAGTATTACCTGGATACTAAAACCAGAAGTACGTAAAAAGAAAACTATAAATCAACATCTACCATGAACTTAAATGCAAAAAATTCTAAGGAAAATCTTCACAAGATGACTAGAAATGTATAAAAATATTATACAATACAACCAAATATGAATGAAAACAAATATGCTACAAAGCATACCATTAAGTGAGTGAAGACAACCTACAAACAGGAGAAATATTTGCAAATCATATGTCTACTAAGGGACTTGTATCTAGAATATCTAAATAATTCCTACAACTAAGTAATAATAAATAACCCAATTAAAAATAGGTAAAAATTTGAATAGGTAATTCTCTAAAAAAGATATAAAGTGGTTAATAAGCACTGAAAAAATGTGTAATATATTCGCCATATTCACCATCAGTGAAATAAAAATGAAAACAACAATGAGATTCCAACTTCATACCCTCTAGGCTGTCTATAATCGAATTGACAGATAATAATAAGTGGTGGTGAAGGTATGGTAAAATTGGAATCAGTGGTTGATAAAACATTGATGCTGTAAATGATGCACACACTATGAAAAACAGTCTGGAAGTTTCTCTCAAAAGGTTAAACATAGAGTTACCATATGACCTAGTAATTCCACTCCTAGATGCATATGCAAGAGAAAAAAGAACACATGTTCACACAAGAACTTGTGCATGAACATTCATAGCAGCATTATTTACAATAGCCAAAAAGTGAAAACAACCCAAATGTCCATCAGCTGAAGAATTGGAATGTAAAATGCAGTATATTCATATAATAGAATATTATTTGGCACTAAGAAAGTAATGATGTACACTGCAACATGGATGACCTTTGAGTACATTGTGTTAAGTGAAAGGAGCCAGTCACAGGAGAACACATTATTTTGTAACCCCATTCATATGAAATTTCAAAAATAGGCAAATCTATACACTGGCACTAGTCCAGTACTTAGGGGTCATGTACTATGATACACAAAGTAGATTAGTGGTCGTTTAGGGCTGGGGGATTTGGGATGAAAATGGCAATAAAAGCAAAGGGGCTTAGGGCTCCTTTTAGGAGAGATTAAAATGTTCTAAATTTGATTTTGGGGGATGATTGCACAACACTTTGAATATAATAAAAACCACTGAACTGTACACTTGTAATGGATGAACTGTGTAGCCTATGAATTATATACTAATAAAGACATTTTTAAAAATCAAGTAAAGTCTAAACAATTGTTTAGACACCTGACAGTATTTATTTAAATTAAAAATCCACCACCAATCTCTCAAGTATTTTGCACTGGGTATGTCATTCAGATCACCATCAAAATCTGCCTGGCATTTCAGACATGGGTGTGCATGTTTGTCTCCCTCACAGTCTCTGACGCCCTTTGAAGTATAACAGCTATCGTGTCTGCTTCATTTCTACCAAATCTCTGAGTCCTTAGAGTTCAGCCCTGAACGTTGTGTCTGATACTTGTGTCACACACATCATGGCAAGGTGGCTTTGAACTGCTCCTCCTCTTCAGCAGCACACTGCGTTCATGTTCTATGATACACGGGTGAACAGTTAGTGGCTCTAGTCCTAGAACGGCTGTTGAACAGCTTCGGAGGAGGTACAGCCTCATCTCTGTATTTTCTTCCCGATCTTGTCCTTGTCCATATGGGGAGAAATCACACATTGAAGACAGGGTGAGTAGAAAAAGGCTGATCTTTAAAACTCTGTGTTTTAATTATAATTTTCCTAGGACATAATTCACTGTCTATCATATAGTTCAACTTGGATATACGGGATTAATGGGCTTCCCGGTGAGTCCCAGGTTTCAGGTTCATGGAAAATTTACCTGTTATGAATGGGACTCTACTTATCACCATGGGTTTGAGAAATAGTTCATGATTACAAATTATACCTAGTTACAAAAAGAACTACTGGGATCCTATATTACTATTATAAAATACAGAAGAATATTTGCTCTCTGAGACTTCCCCTACCAAAGAGGGAAACTCCTCTTACAAAGAATTTATACCAAATGAGCACACAAGCCCAAATGCCTAAAGTTTATACAAGCAAGAGTCGTTATGTCACATTTTATTTTTTAAGATTTATTTTTATTGTTTGTTTGGTTTTTTTAATATATTTTTTATTGTTTTTGACAGAGAGAGAGAGATACAGAGACAGAGAGAGAACTGAACTGGGGGCACTCCCCAGTTCAGCATATGGGTCCGCACGGGCCGGGGCTGGGATTTGATCCTCAGTCCCCAGGGCTGCAAAGTGAGCGCTTAACCCACTGAGCCATCCTGGCTTCCCCTGTTATGTCACATTTTACATCAAAATCACGATTGATGTATCCTACTCTATTCAAGTTCATCATTGCTGTAAAAATTAAACTTTGATTGTTGCATAACTTACGAAGCTTTGTTTAGCTACACAATTGCTGTTTTCAGTATACCATAAACAGTTTACATTGTTTCATTTAATTACTCATTCAACAAATATTATTAAAAAACCCCACTATCTTATTCAAACATTAACTCAAAATGGATGTAGATCATTGGACTCAAGCAAGTATAGCATTCAATCAGTTAAGTACAACCAAGAGAGAAAACCAGGTCACAATACATAGGGTATTGTCCAGATTGTAGAATATAGGATTGACTGATAAGAGAGTGAAAATTCCAGGGAGCAGAGAGTTAGGGGAAATAAGAGTTTTAGAATTAATGAATTAGCATTCTCAGTGCATTTGTTACCAGAGTGAGTAAAGGAAATAAAGTAGAAGGATAGGAACTGGTGATCAGAGAGAGAGGTGCTTAAAGTTAAGATTTCCGAGCTGGTGTGTTGTTACTGAAAAAAGGAATAAGCATGGGTAGAGTGGCCGCAGTGTGGTGGAGGAAAGGATCATTGTTTGTGAGGAAATCATCTCCCAAGATTTTTGGTAGTTAGATCACCCACCATCCAAGGGGATGTAGAGGTCCAGATAATGATGACAAGAAGGGGGATGAGAAAAAGACAGTGACTCAGATACTGAAGAATCACTGAAGAGTCAGGGAGGTAAGGGGGAAGAGAGGGAAGGAGGGGTGGAGGGAGGGAGGGAGGGAGAGAGGGAGGGAAGTAGTAGTGAGTAGAGCTTGGCTGGAAGTAGTCTAATCGGATAGGAGCTTCCCAAGGGAAATGGTGTGGCAATGGCAATGCAGGAAAAGGTGAACACATTTGCCCCTGGAAGATAAGAGAGTACGGTTTCCAGAGAATGTTTCAGAAAGGATTGGGAGGCCCAAGAAAATGGTGGGACTACAAGTTGTATGAATAATGTAGAAATAAAACTCAAGAGATGATGGCTATCTGGGAAGCTTGTGCTTTCAGGAGTCACAGAGATGAGCAGCAGGAAGAGGGGAATCCCCATAGCTGCTTAAACATAGAGACAACCAGTACAGGCCCTAGTCCGGTGTTCAGGGGTCATGTGCTATGAGAACTGAGCATGCTACCGTGTTGTCATCAAAAGGTATGATTGAGTTGCAATGCAAATGATGGTGTGAAACAGGATGGTGATTTTCAGAGACAAAATGGAGCTGAACCCAGTTTGACACTGAGTGTAGCAGAGCACAACCTTATATAAGTAAAGGTTTCTATAAATGTTGACAAACACAAAATATAAGTTTCTCAACATACTCCAGTGCCTAGAAGAGTCTGACACATAATAGAGGCTCAAGAATGAGCAAATTAATTAACAGAAAAAAAATGTGGGAGTACTGAACTATGTGAAAACTTTGCCTCAAGCGAGAGGTTGGAGGAATAAACTAGTCACAAAGTTACCCAGCTTAGAAGGGCCACCTCATATACTGTGGGGCAACTGTGGATGCTTTTATAACCCAGAGGGATAGTGTGGGTTCTTTCAGAGTGTAAGTGTTGTAATTACTATTAATATCTGGGTAGTATTTTGAGTCTGGGCCTTTCAAGTATGCCCCACCCTCCAAAAACAATTCCAGGATTGAAATATATGGCTCAAAGGCAGAAACTTTGAGAACTGACACACTGTGGGGCTTGTGATTAGAATACTGCTTCATTAATAATTCATAGATTTAGCATGAGGCATGCTAAAGGTTATCCGTTTTCCATATGCCAACTATTTCTTTCCTAGGGAAAATAAAATTTACAATCCTAAATTGATCACACTCCCACTTATCTCCTATTATTTTAGTGACATGGCATTGAGCCCTCAAATCAAACTTAATATTCATCCCATTGAATTAAAAAAAAAAACCAGTCATGCTGATCTATTAGGAAGAAGGTAGGCTGCTCACAATCAAATGGCAATCTGTCGCTGCTGCTCTAAAAAGGAATTGCTACTCTAGAGAATACTCCCCTCCTAAATGGCTATAAAGACCCCACGCTCCAGAAAAGTCAGAAGAAAAATTACCTCCCAGCTTGTGCATTTATTTTTATGGTTGCAGTGGATTGTTCCCTCCCACGCCTGCCTACAACACACCCCAGTGCTCATCAATTCCCACACCTCATCCTACACCAGTTTCCAAAGTCCCAGCTGGGCAAGTTTGCTGAAATGACATGATACAGTCAG